>VYZR01071859.1:290-16061 GCA_013400675.1 Oxylabes madagascariensis | reverse complement strand
ACTCTGCTCTAGTAAGATCCCACCTGGAGTGGGGTCCACAACACAAAAAAGAATGGACATGTTGGAACAAGAGCAGAAGACAGCTGCTAAGTTAGTCAGGGGGCTGGTGCACCTCTGCCATGAATGCAGGCTGTCAGAGTTAGTGCTGCTCATACTGGAAAAGAGAAGGCTTCAGGGAGACCTTATAGTAGCTTTCCAGGACCTAAAGGGGTGCAAGAAGGATGGACATGGACTTTCCACAAGGGCATGTAGTGATATAGCAAGAGGGAATGGCCTTAAGAAGGAGGGCAAATTTAGATTAGATATAGGGTTAAGAAATTCTTTACTGTGAGGAACTGGGGCAGGTTGCCCAGAGAGCTTGTGGTTGCTGTGTGGTGGGAGTGTTAAAAGCCAGGATGGATGGGGCTTTGAGCAAAGTCTAGTGGAAGATGTCTCTACCTATGGCAGAGGAGTTGAACCTAGATGGTTTTTAAGGTCCCTTTCAATTCTAATCGTTTGATAATTCTATGATTCTTTAAGTTGTCAAGGCTTCAATTTCAGGTTGCTCATTTCTTCTGGCCTTATTTCTACCAATCATGTTTGCTATCCGAAATTAGAAAAGCAAAGCATCTGAGATTTCTACCAAAAGGAGAAAGAGGCCAGATTTGTTTGAATTGCCTAAATGTAATTTGCCACTTGACAATAAATAATAACTTTTTCCTTCAGAAGCTAATGTGCTTTCTTCATGGTCCTGTTATGTAGAACAGATTATTTTCCTCATACAGCAAGTGGTTCCAGGAGAATTCATGTGTTTTGTAACTGTGGGTTTCTTTCCTGGATTTCTAATGTTAAAAAAACCAAAACCAGCCTCACAATTAGGTCTCCTCTTCCTAAAACTAAGTAGCTATGAATAGCAGGCTATGTTTACATAGATTTTTTTCCAGAGAAACTATTTTTTATCTTAGCCATCAGCTTGCTTTCCTTTATTTGTGCAGTGCTAGCCTGAGAATTGTGGCTGGTTTGACCTACTGTACAACACAGACTCTAGAATTCTACCTTGTCCATCCTGCGTTAAGCTCAGAAACTTCTTCAAAGCAGAGAGCAATGGGTCCAGCCTTTGAGGTCACTCAGTGTGGATAATGTAATGTTATTATTGAAGCTCCAAATAATGCTAACAGCTTGGTTTTACTCTTCTGAGTAGTGAAGACAGTTTAGAGCAACTGTGTATATGGGTAAAGCTATTTTCATTATAGAGCCATCGGGGATTCATCTTGCTTCCAAATCACCCTTTCTTGTCTCAGGGACTGTCCCTGTCATTTAAATACAGAGCGCATTGACCTGTATGTAATTCCTTTACAAAAACTTGCTAGCGTATTTCTGGTTGGGAAATATTTTCAGATAACATTTTCAACTGAAATGAAATCTCAAAGGTGGCCATGTATGAACTGTAGAGAAACAAGACTGATTTTTGTTATTCTTTTAATATTGAATCAGTTATGTTCCATCAAATGGTTTTGCTTTTGTTCTGAAGTTCATGTTAGTCTGTTAAGTCTTTGCCTTCCAAAGGCTGAAGAGGGAGCTTAGTAACTTGAATTCTTGGTAGTGTATGCTCTAAACCTTGTCTTTTTTTTGGCTGTGATGTGTGCTCACATCTTTCTGCTTTCCATTCATCTGCAGCGGAAGCTTGTAACTGGCCCATAATAAGACAGTGACAGAACTGTGTCAAACTCTTCAAAGATATATTAAGAACATAACACAAATAGCTTCATAGGGAAGAAACAATTTCTCATTGTCTGCTCATAAATTTATGTTCTTTCAAAATAAATCTAATGCGAAGTAATCAGTTAGAAAGAGGATATTGTCATAGGCACTACACCTAAAAAAGCTTGTCTGAGCCAGCTAATTGGCATTTGTATTTTCTACATGGATAGCCAGCATTGGAATAAAAATTCTAGCTTGGTTATATTGTCCTCTTCCTTTGTACAATTCACACTGTGCATGTATCTGTATGCAATATAACTGTAATAAGGCTCCTGATTAGATCATTCTAAGGATAGATGCTGGGTATTCATGGCATACTTTTCTGCTTACGTTGCTATCTGAATGGAGACCTGGCATAGTTGAATTTCTTTTTCTAAATCAAAAACCACCTGTTGTAAATAGATGCATCCCCAGCCCCCTCGCCATTGTGGCAATACAAGGAGGAAAAAAGGTTTTGGCTCTGTGTAATCCCCGCTCAGCAATAACAAAAACGTCTACCCTAAATTATCAACCCTTTATTCAGCACAAATCCAAAACACAGCCCTATACC
Source organism: Oxylabes madagascariensis (assembly GCA_013400675.1). Classification (NCBI taxonomy): domain Eukaryota; kingdom Metazoa; phylum Chordata; class Aves; order Passeriformes; family Timaliidae; genus Oxylabes; species Oxylabes madagascariensis. Next base: position 13,771 of record VYZR01071859.1, on the reverse strand, counting down.
AGCCACTGTGAAGAAAATTACCTCCACTCCAGCTGAATCCAGCATAACACCTCTATCTGAAAACAGCAGGTCCAGTAAGGGAAGTTCCTGTATTGGCATGGAAATGCTCTTGTATTTCACTCCACTGAAATTTTATGACTCTTTGATTCACTTGGATGTGAAATTGGTAAACCTGCTGCACTGTTCTCCACCAGCTTTGACATGATTGAGTATGACTTAATATTCCCAGCTGAGGGTTGTTTTCTTCTCTTGATATAGTTCCCTTCCAAACGCTTGTCATTTTTCTCTTTCATTGGATCTTGATTTCTAAATGATTGTCCTTATGTTAACCCTAGGACATGCAGCTAGCATGAAAGTGGATATGTTTGTGTTTGTAGCTCCTTCAGCTCTTCTAGCCTCTGATAAAAATGAAAAGAAAATGCCCTTGATCAGGCAGACAGATACGTTGTGCAGGCAGCTGTGTCTCAGTGCTGTGCAAATGTTATTCTGCAAACCTGAGATTGAGACCTATCCTGTTGTGTAAAGGATATGGGGATCCAACTNTCATATAACACAGACATGTGTATAAAGGATAAATAAAGATGACTTTTTTTTTTTTTTTTTTAGTAAGCAAAATATTACTCTTGAAAATCATTGATAGATTTTCAATGAAATTTCCTTAATGCCAAATTTTTTAAATAGCTGTCTTTTATTATATTTTTCTTCTTCTACTCTTTTATTTTTGGTATTGTACTACTGCATGCTTCTTGTGTTGAATACCCAGAAAAGAGAGAAGTAGATAGACCTGAAATAGAAGCTGAGTTGTTTTATTTCAGCTGTGTCATTCCTCACCTCTTATTTTCTGGTTTCATTAAACAAAGTGTTGTTTTGTTGTTGGGTTGTTTTTGGTTTTTGTTTCGTTTTGCATATGAACGGTAATGGAAATCAAATTATTTGTCCAAGATTTCCTGGGTACGCTGTGGTAGCAATGACTTATGCCGGATCAGTTGGCTCCTGGCCTAATCTTGCACTAATCACAACCATTTCTTCTAGCCCATGTCACCACTGAGAATATTATTTCTATACAAGATTGCCATTCAGTAGTAACCAATAAACCAAACAAAAAACTTGCAAAGAAATTGCCTTTGACTTTTTTCAGTAGTTTTGCTATTGTGTTAGAAATTGTTCATGTTCTTTTTCCTTCAAGAAAAGTATTTACAGAAATTCAGGATTTCTAATAGGTTAGTCCAGTCCACGTTTATTACTCTTCTTTTATTTTGTATTTTTTTATGGTTGCATAACATTGCATTCTTGGTTGGAGGGAAAAATCTGTTACTACATCTAAATCATCTTCGCCCATGATTCTAGCTTCCCTTTCAGAACTCTATTAATAATTTTTGTTTCCCATATGCACTTTTTCTTTCCCATATGCACATTTTTGCCTGAAGCAAACTATTCTCAGCATTTATTTTTGGTGTATGTCCAACATTGCTGTAATCCAGTTACAGTTATTTGTGCTGGTACAATATCAGCTAAATCTATTTGCTCCGTTTTGTCATGCCTACTTAACATTTTAAAAAGAAAATTAGTGAGATTTTTCCACAACAGTATTGGGTCAAGCACAGTTCACATCATGTATCGTACTATATTCAGTTTTGCTTTGTGCACCAGTTACTATCAAATTAGGATGACAGTTGGGCATGTGGATTTGAGCCATGTGTTAATCCAAGTTCATCCAGAGGTGCGTGCCATCCTCTCTAATACAATGATTCAATTACAGCGGATGAAATTGCATTATCTTTTGAATCCATCCTACCATGTTGTCTGGCAATTAGTTGCACATATGCATCCCATATTCAAGTGTTTTTGTCTCACATAGGCAGTGACAACCTTTAAAAAAAAGTATTGGCAACAAAATAATTTATTCCTGGGAATTCTTTTCTTTACTAATTTTTAAAGTATTAAATACCTTGGACCTACCCAACACGTCTAGGCCATGTTCAGTGGTGTGAAATTCTTTAGGAAAAAAAACCAACCCATTTTCTATATTCTGATAAGAGGCTATTTCAAATATACTGTTTAACATGAATGTTACAGTCAAAAGGATGCCATTATAGTCCTGCATTGTTCTGGTTGGGGTACACTGAGGTTGCTAAAAGCTACTGCTTTAAAATATAGGGCTAGGGAAGTTTGTGATAGACATTTTAGTGCTCTGGTACAGTTGACTTTACCCAAAATTTTGTGTGTAGGTGGTCTACAATAGTCTGTAGCCTGGTCATGGAATGTGTAGATTCTTTACACTCCCCAATCCTATTGTAGCCATTGCTTGCCCTGATTTTTACATACATTGTATATTATTTTGAGTAACTTTTAAAAATTTGTTTGGTTTTTTTGGTTACTTCTGCAATTATCCAGATTTTTTCCAGATAGCTTTGAAAGATCTATTAAAGCTTCTTGCTTTTTTTTTTTTTTCTTTTTTAATTCTGACTGGCATTTGAGAAAGCTGAAATAGCATTGGGATAGTCTGGGGTGAACTAGGTAGCTTGCTATGTGACCAAAAGGCTGATGGTTTTAAGGTGATGGATGCTGCTAATATAGGTGTACAATGATGGACAAAACAAAAACTGAATTTGGCTTTATTAGTGTTTTGTTTTCTATAAATTTATGGTATATAAGTAAATATGTTATAGTTTTATATACATGATTTACAGCTTCACATAATGTCAATATATGTATTTCTTTAATCGAGGTAGTCCTGCAGGAAGTGGTGCAGTAATGACTTGAATTACCTTCTGGTAGACAAGTTTTTAGGTGCTCAGGGTTGAATTTCCCTTGAGCACTAGAGGAAAGCAGCTTTCTGGACAGCTTGCACACCTTCACTTCTTATGCTTGAGTAAAACTGCAAAAGATGGATTCAGGCTTACGTAACTTTACATTTACTTTACATGTAGCAATGATTTCCTGGTAGACTCCCTTAGCTTAGATTTTTAAGTGCTGGCTTTCACATCTATGCTTGCAATTCAGAAGTGCATTAATATTTCTTTTTCAAAAATGAAGTGACCTTACTTCTACGCCCAGCTCTGTGAGTTCTTGCTGTTGGGTTTTGGTTACGTGAGACTTTATGGTGTACGGTTTTTGCTGTTCAGTGAAGTTCTGAGTAAACCTTGCATTATCACATCAGTTTAGTATAACTGGGACAAGCACCTTGAATGGAAATACAGCTAAATCTGATGTGAGTTTCACATGCAGCAATTTGAACTACAGTGTTGTCAAAATATTTTCTCCACTGTTAGTGCATTGCCATATTTTTTTTTTTTAATCAAGAATTACTGCCAGGGTTTATTGTTATGCACTTTAGCAATGTCTAAGTTTTGAGGAATTTTAGGTTAGCTATGTAGGAGGAATTAAATAACTGAATCAAGTTTATTTGCATCAACGCATTTGTGAAAATTCATTTATCTCACTTGAAAGCATATTTGCAGATAGTCATTATTGTCTTTGTCTTTGAAGTCCTTAAAAGTAGATTTGTTTTAGAGTTTGTAATAGTAAAACTATATATATAACTAATTCTTTTTAATTTCTGTCTGTCAATTTAAATCCTAGTTGAACACCAACTAACCCAAAAGCACTGTTACACATTCCTGTATTTGTTTTTAGAAATCAATTTATCTCCTATAGTTAAATGTACCTGAAATATGCTTAAGTTAAAAGAAGATCTAAAACAAGGATACACATATACAAGTCCATCATTCAATGAGTGTCTTACAGGCCTAAGGACTTAGGCACCTTAGACTGGAGAACACCCCTAAAAATCTCAAGGTGCTTGGAATAATCAGACCAGATTTATTCACTTTACACTTCTGTCACTTCTATAAGAAGAAATAAAAGAAAATACTTGCAAAGAAAGAATTCAGGATAATTTAAGGAAAAGAGATTGTATTAGGAGGAAAAACCCAAGAGGGGATTTACAGAAAACTCTGTACAGAAGGTTATTGGCAAGCACCAAAGAATTTTTAAGGGGTGAAAAACAGAAGAGAAAATGATACATCAGTCAGAATCTTGAGGTCACAAAAATATATATATTCACATTACATATATAAGATGCCGGAGAGTTGTTAATTTGTGGCATAGGTCTCTTTGGCTTTATTTTCAAATTCAGCCTCTTGCTCTCTCCGCTGTGTTTGTGCACACTAGCCTGTGCACATTAGCACATACCGACGTTCGTGCTGCGGTTTAGCATTTAGGGCAGATAACATTCATCCCGGACTTGTCATTTGCATCTTCTGATGCAATTTTGTTGACAAGGTCTTTCCAGGCATGGAGGGAAAAAACGCTCCCGCGTCTGTTTGGATCATTGGTAAAGGAGTATCTTTTTCAGTACTTTGTCTAGATGCTATTTCCACAAGAAAGCACTTTGCCTGTAAAGCTTGTACACATAAATGTGCTTCAGCAGGATGCCTGTGACTCGTGCCAGGGTCGGCTAGAAAATGACTAAATCTTCCTGAAAATTGCAAGAGTGGTTTTCCTTGTGGTCGTTGGNGCACGGGCACCTTCCCCGGCAGCACAGCTGCGGCAGGGGCGCCGAGGGCTCGGAGGGCGGCAGGAGCGTGCCCCCCGTCGCCAGGGATGCCCGCTGCGCCTGCCGCTGGCACCAGCATCCGCCGGGCCCCCAGCCCGGCGCCCAGGCGCTGCCCTCCCGGGGAGCCGCGGGTGCCGGCCGCGGCAGGGGCAGGCTGGTCCCGCTGTGGGACGCGGTGCGGAAGAGCCCCCCCAAATCCCCGGCCGAGCCCCGGGGCGGCCCGGGGCAGTGGTGGTCAGAGTGCGGCTGTGCCCACGGCTGGGCCCCCCCGGTTCAGGTGAGCTGATTCTTCTCTGTCCAAGCGACTCAGAGGATGCTCCAGGGAGAGAAAGTGAGGTTTGGTGGTGTCGACAACTTTTTGTGATGTGTCTTGATGTGCGTTTAATGGTCTATTCTGGAAATTTTATACGCAAGGGAAGCTGTAGGGTGGTTTTATCTGTGTTTGAATATTGCTTCCCTGTTGCCTATGAAAATTGTGGGCTGTTCTTGGAAAGGTTTTCTTGGTAAAATGCTTTGGTTTGTGCCTCCAGGTTCTGCAGACTTTGTGTTCCGTTGTGCTGGGTAGAACTGATGTGTTTATCTCCCATGTGTAATGGATTTTGTGAGCTTCTGTAACCAGTTTGTTTTCAAATATCGCATGAAGTTGAAATAATATTTTAAGAGACGGCATGGGGGAGGGGATGTTAGATACACTGATAAGAGAAAGCGTGACCTCTTTCTCCTCTTTGGAACTTCAAATGTAGTTGAAATCTTTAATAAATATGAAATTGCTCTTTAGCTTTCAAAAATCTATAGATTTTTATTTAAATGCAGGATGTGTATTTTCAAATACAAACCAAGCAGGGTCTGTGATGTGTACAGTTACCTGGAAGCAACTAGACTGAAACTCAGCACCGTGAAATAGAAATCTCAGTGACACTCATAGGATGGTTAATATGAAAAGGCATTAAAACTACCTCCACTGATTCATGTTTTCATGGCTCACCTAGAAAACTTTCAGCTTATTCAGAAAAGCTTTCTATCATGGCAACATCAAATGCTTTTGTCAACATTTCACAGTAAAAAAGGCAGATGTATTGCTGAAATAAGTTTTTGAAATATATTTTTACTTACTGATATAGTGTACCCTAGAGTTTAACTAGCCTCAGCCCACACTGAACATGTGCACCCTCTCTAGAGATTACATCGATTCTTTCATGGAAATGGTTTTTAATATATTTTCACTGTATGGAAAAGCAATAAGGCAAAGGATTGTCAGATAGTGTAGCTGTATTTTATCTTGTCTTATGGTCTGAAAAAGTGATGTTCTGCTGACTGAAAGTGATTTTTATATAAAAAAGCTTTTTTTTTTTTTGCTCTCAAATCTAGTATCAAGTGGGAAAACTAAGCTGTTATATTTTTGAGTGACCAAAATGTTGCACATGTCTACAATATATTTTGTATATTTTCTTTCCTATACAAGACATATACAGATATTTATGTTGAAATAAAGCTAATGTTAAAATAATGTATAAAGCATCAAATTAGACATTTTTTCAATTTTGAATCATAAAAAGCTCTAAATATTTTCTTAGGCTCTTTCTGATTTGGAAAAATCTCGAAGGAAAAAATACCTTCAATGAAAGAGCTCCTTGGTTTTCAAAAGTATAGAATTTATAAAGAGAAAATGTAGGAGCATTATTANCGGTTTAGCATTTAGGGCAGATAACATTCATCCCGGACTTGTCATTTGCATCTTCTGATGCAATTTTGTTGACAAGGTCTTTCCAGGCATGGAGGGAAAAAACGCTCCCGCGTCTGTTTGGATCATTGGTAAAGGAGTATCTTTTTCAGTACTTTGTCTAGATGCTATTTCCACAAGAAAGCACTTTGCCTGTAAAGCTTGTACACATAAATGTGCTTCAGCAGGATGCCTGTGACTCGTGCCAGGGTCGGCTAGAAAATGACTAAATCTTCCTGAAAATTGCAAGAGTGGTTTTCCTTGTGGTCGTTGGCTTTTCATTTTTTTTTTTTTTCCTCCCCTTCCCGTGGTTTGTCATCCAGAAAGGGATGCAGGCGTGCGTCCCAGCCACGCGGAGCATTGATTGCTTCTGCCTGCAGCGGGGATGCTGTCAAGTGGCTGCGCGAGTGGAGTCCAGCACTGACACGGGGCTGCTGGGCAGCGCCTCCCGGCCCCCGCCGCTGCCGCCCGCCGCCAGCCCGCCCTGCCCTGCCCTGCCCTGCCCTGNGTAGGGTGGTTTTATCTGTGTTTGAATATTGCTTCCCTGTTGCCTATGAAAATTGTGGGCTGTTCTTGGAAAGGTTTTCTTGGTAAAATGCTTTGGTTTGTGCCTCCAGGTTCTGCAGACTTTGTGTTCCGTTGTGCTGGGTAGAACTGATGTGTTTATCTCCCATGTGTAATGGATTTTGTGAGCTTCTGTAACCAGTTTGTTTTCAAATATCGCATGAAGTTGAAATAATATTTTAAGAGACGGCATGGGGGAGGGGATGTTAGATACACTGATAAGAGAAAGCGTGACCTCTTTCTCCTCTTTGGAACTTCAAATGTAGTTGAAATCTTTAATAAATATGAAATAGCTCTTTAGCTTTCAAAAATCTATAGATTTTTATTTAAATGCAGGATGTGTATTTTCAAATACAAACCAAGCAGGGTCTGTGATGTGTACAGTTACCTGGAAGCAACTAGACTGAAACTCAGCACCGTGAAATAGAAATCTCAGTGACACTCATAGGATGGTTAATATGAAAAGGCATTAAAACTACCTCCACTGATTCATGTTTTCATGGCTCACCTAGAAAACTTTCAGCTTATTCAGAAAAGCTTTCTATCATGGCAACATCAAATGCTTTTGTCAACATTTCACAGTAAAAAAGGCAGATGTATTGCTGAAATAAGTTTTTGAAATATATTTTTACTTACTGATATAGTGTACCCTAGAGTTTAACTAGCCTCAGCCCACACTGAACATGTGCACCCTCTCTAGAGATTACATCGATTCTTTCATGGAAATGGTTTTTAATATATTTTCACTGTATGGAAAAGCAATAAGGCAAAGGATTGTCATATAGTGTAGCTGTATTTTATCTTGTCTTATGGTCTGAAAAAGTGATGTTCTGCTGACTGAAAGTGATTTTTATATAAAAAAGCTTTTTTTTTTTTTGCTCTCAAATCTAGTATCAAGTGGGAAAACTAAGCTGTTATATTTTTGAGTGACCAAAATGTTGCACATGTCTACAATATATTTTGTATATTTTCTTTCCTATACAAGACATATACAGATATTTATGTTGAAATAAAGCTAATGTTAAAATAATGTATAAAGCATCAAATTAGACATTTTTTCAATTTTGAATCATAAAAAGCTCTAAATATTTTCTTAGGCTCTTTCTGATTTGGAAAAATCTCGAAGGAAAAAATACCTTCAATGAAAGAGCTCCTTGGTTTTCAAAAGTATAGAATTTATAAAGAGAAAATGTAGGAGCATTATTAAAAAAAAAAAAAAACAAACAAAAAACAAACAACAAAAAGGTCCTTCTAAGACTACTTCAATATCTGTGTTATAGATGTATTGTAAAGTTATTTCAGTAGTTTTAATACCTTTATGATCACATCCTCATGTGTTTAGATAATGTGGAATTATTCTGGTTTATGTACTTCTTGTATTTAATACAGAACTTAGCTCTGGAAACTTTCTTTACTGTATGTTCTGAATGCAAACTACCTTATTCTGTTAAGAAAGGTGCCTTTTTTTTGGTTCTGTCTATGATGAATTTATCACTGTGTCTGAGGGTGGACTGATGTACTTGGGCAAATACTTGGTGGTTTCAGTGTCCTAGAGTTGAAAGCTAGTTTGTTTCAAATACTAATCTCCTTTTCTCTGTGCAAAGTAAGCGTTGTATAAGGTATGGGCAGGAAGGGAGGAGTGTGTGTACATTTGTTTGTGTGTGTGTGTGTACATGTATTGTAGGTATGTACATCTAGAAAATCATCAATGATATTGCATAGGAACAATATGAGAAAAGTACAAAATATTGTAGGGCTGCCCTTACTACTTCTCCCTAGTCTGGGGATACAAGTTGAAGTCACTGATGTTTTTCAAGGGCCATGTGGACAGGGAAATCTTCCTTTCTTGCTAAAATAAAGAGATATAAGGGAACAGGTACATATGCTGTCCTAAGGAAGAAAATAAAAAAAGTAGAATTTATTTTAAATGTTCATCTAATGTGTAAATGTGAGAATAAATAAGACATTGGTAGCTTCCAAGATGGAGTGTTTTATTACATATGGTTCTGAGCAGATTGTTCTTCTGTTGACTTCTTTTGGGAGAGACTATTTTCTTCAGACATAGGAAAGACATAACACTTTGTGAAACTGCTTCTTGATTAGTACTACAGTACCAAATTAAATGCACAGGTCCTTCATTCCTAGAGTGTGTACTTGACAGCTGTTACTGATAGGCGCTTTGGCATCCTGATCCTGACAAAAATGTTGATTTTATTGAGAAGTACATGGCTCCATTTTCTTTACCAATTTCTTCTTCTTTGATATGCCAGAGCAAAGAGTGGCATTCTGGTATTATTGATACCTCAACTGTCTTAGAAATTCTGCTTTGCTGGCTTGCATGTTTGTGTTTGCTCCTGTCACATTGAGTTGTAGGTACAAAAATGCTCTCTGTATATCCAAATATAAATCAAGTTGGAATTAAAAAAAAAAAAAAACACAAAAAACCACAAAAACCCAAAAACCACCAAACCAACAACCCCCCCCCAAATTTTGAATGTGAGTTGAAATCATGTTTAGATGGAAATTTGATTCCAAGACCTAATTTGGCGTTTAACTTCCATTTCTTTTTGAGAAATGCATTTACATTTCTGTTTCTAAGAGAAAAAGGGATGGGGGAAAAGTAAGCAGAAAAGTAAATTAATAGGCAAGTTTTAAATGTCCCTGTTGCTTGGAAATATTATGTCTTTGCAGTGTACTGAGTGTCTCTATCAGCATTAGTATCATGGAATTATATAATTTGTGTGATTCATGTAATGATTTAATACTTCAGGATACTGTTATGCTGTGAGAGACTGAGCAAAATTTGAGGGTGGAAGAGGCTTTGCAGAGGCAAGGAAATGTCCTGGTGTTTTCCATGGGTCATTCTAACATGGGATTTGGTTTGTAGTATTGAATGGACTTTCCCTATAGGCACCTCTTGATTGCTGGCGCATCCAATGTGGCAATTAATTAGATTAGAAATGTATGTTTAGCTGAAGGTGTGCAATGAACACATTCTTTGTCCAGGAGGGACAGAGTCTGTATTGCCCTGATTGTAGATTGAAAAGGAAATTGCAGAGTTTATGTTGCTGTTCTTGTTTTAGGAAGTCCAAAGTATACATTTTACTTTCTGTGGTCTGTATGAAAGAGGTCCTCCTCTGAACACTTTCCCAATATGAGTTTTCGGATTCCATGAGCTCAGGATTATCCTTTTGAGGAGGAAGGAAGGTGTAGTAGTAGATTCCCATCTTTGGCTGTTTCCCAGTTCAGGAGACAATATTGCAGTCCACTGAAATTTCATTAACTATTTGCTATAAAATTTTCAGCCTTGCTGTTTTGAAATGTTCTCAAAGAAAATCATCTCATAGCAGATAGCATCCTGAATGTGTCATCTTCAAAAGTGCATCCATGTGCTTTGTTTTGAAAACTTCCATAAAGGTGAAAAAGTGAGTTTACTGTTGATACCAGCTTTGATGACATCTTTGGTTGATTGGGGTTCTTTTTTACAATCAATATCAGAAAAGGTTTTCTGTAGTCAGTTTCTTTTAGAAGAAATGATTTCTTCTTTTAGAAGAAATAGCTTCACCATTGTGCTTTGTTACCTGGTGGAGGCTTGTGAGCTAAACCCTAGGCTGTAGTAGCTGTGGCATGACTTTAAAAGGGCATTGAGCAGCCAAATTCTGAAGGATCCACTGGGAACGGTCTTTTGTGTTTGAAGGCCTTTGGGGCTAGTGCTGAAATTCCAGTATTTCATTTGAGAACTCTTTGCATGGTGGCATGAAGTGAGAGCTTGCTTCAAGGCATTCTGCCTCAGTACTAATGCAGAAGGTCTAGTCCAAGAGATACTTGCGCTTCCAGCAGTATAAAGAAATGATTTATCATGGGTTGTGTTTTTGAAAGCTTAGATCACTCCTTTCAGTTCACATATTCCCACGTGCAACTGGCCATTCTTCTGGCAAGTCCCTCCTGGCTATCAAGTTACATCAGGCTATTTCAGTTAGCTAAGGGAGAGCTTTTCACTGTAATCTAGTGTGTTCAAGTGCTAGTATAATAGCAGTTAAACAGCAAATAAATAGCAATAATTGGCTTTTAAACTTTTTTCTTTTTCATCTTTAAGGCTATTGAGAGCTAGATGGTATAAGTTGAGCTAAGTTTTGATAGGAGTAGCTGGGCAATTTTTCATGAGGAAAAAAGCTCATATTCCATTCTCAGTGTGGTATGCTCTTATCAGTGGATTTAGAGGACAGCTCTTAATTCAGCATCTTGCCTTGGATTGATCCTCATGCTGCATTCATTGAAAATGAAGTGAGGTAATTGAAACATTGTCAGCAATCTGTGCAGCTGCTATGTAAGAGATGTACAAATGCAGAAATACAAAAGCTGTTATATTCTTTTGAAGATGAGTGATATTGTTCTAACAATTCCTGTATCCAGTCCCTCTCACTGACAGAGGGCTTTGAGAAGTCTGCACCATCTAGGTGGCATTCAGATCTGATTCTCTCCCAGGACAGCTGCTTTAGAAGACTTTGATTTTTGCGTTCATGTTTAACCAATTTCTTCTACCAAAACCAGGAAATCATTGGTAATACAGAATTCATAGCAGCTATGTTTGGCATATAAAGGAGATCAAAGCTTAGCCTGTTGAGGCCAGCAATTTCCTTAGTGATGTAGGGAACACTCCTGGCCAGAAGTAACATGAAATGAGGCATAAGAGCATTCCCAGGGAAGTGGTAGAGTCACGGTCCCTGGAGGTATTTAAAAACCCCATAGATGTGTTGCCACAGGGACATGGTCTAGTGGTGGGCTTGGCAGTACTAGGTTAATGGTTAGACTCAGTGATCTTAGAGGTCTGTTCCAACCTCAGTGATTCTATGATTCTGTAATTGTTTGGAAATGTGTTTCCTTAGCTTAATGGTTGTTCATGTGACTCCCGTTTGAATGGTATGCAATGAAAAGGCCAGAAACCCCAGAAACTAAATATGGTGAGGCCATAGTAGGACTTTCCCTTTAAACATAAAAGTTCATTTTTTGGTGGTTTTGTTTTGGGTTTTTAGAGTATTTTGGGGGTGTTTTTTTAGGGTTGTATTTTTGGTTTTTTGGGGTTTTTTTTGTAAGGAAAGGAAAAAGAAAACATCAGTGTTAGTTATGAGGCTTTGTGGTCTTCAGATTCAGGAACTTGGGGGTGTGTCAGTCATTCCAGATTTTCCACCATTTCTCAGGAGGTAATTCAGCAATCCCTGCCTTGATTGATAATGTAGTATTGCTTTGCAAAAGCCACTGGTAGTAAAAGAAAAGTGGATATTCTTTCATTTGTTATGTAATGTTCTGTCTCCTTCTGTTAATGTATCAGGTCTTTATCAGTGTTAATATTTTTGATAATACATAATATTAAGTGTTAGCAAAGAAATTTAAGAAATAGGCATGGTTACACAGATCATGTCAGTATTTGTGTGCAAGATGTTCCATATATTTTACTTCAAATATGGAAGTGGATACACTATGTACTGTATTTACCAATGCTAGTAATGATTTATAGTTTAATTACACATTTGGTTCCTGCTGATTGTTCAGTCATAAATATCTTAATGCCTAATTTGCATTTGTTGCACCATGTTTAGAATTGCATTTATTTAAACCCATATTTCAAAGTTTCTCCTCCTAGATGCCTCAAAAAGCCAAGAACATTTTCCCCCTTTGACATGTAATTTGGCTACTGGGATTTTCAGAGGGGGATGAAAGGGAACATAGAAAGGGAATTGTAGGGTTTGGACAGGGATTGTTCGTAGCATTGGTAATTGGCCAAAACTGCACAAGTGTTCTGATAGTTCTACTATTCATAATTTTGTCTAATACTTGCCATGTTTATTCATCCATGGATAAACTATTCATCATTTTTGAGAACAGAGGGACATTTCTCTAGAGCCAAACTAGTAGAACCCAAAGGGATTAAAAACCTTTTATTTTTCCTGCATTTTTTCTATATTCTGCCATGCCATGCAATCTGCTCCTAGAACTGTCCAGGCATTTTCACCTAAGTAGATCCTTGCTACCACAAGAACTTAGAGCACAGGAAAGTCTTTAATTTTTCCTATAGTACTCTGATGGCACAGGCCACATAACAGGATTTTAGTCTTCCTGTCTCTTAGACTGGTTCATGAGGTTATAGGTTGCTGGAACTCTTTGGTGGCATGTCAACAGGATTGATAAACTGGATGCTCTCTGGACTAAAAAGGGAAAAAAAAAACACCAGTGAAATGGTTGCATTGTGGTTTGCGTAAAATGATTAGGAATAAGGCTGGATAACTCTAGCTGGGTTTTGCGTCTAATGTTTCACTACATTTAAATTGGGCATTCAAAGATGCAAACCCTTTACAGCAACTCAGCAAGGTGGCTTTGGTCTAATCCAAACAAAAGAAGTGAAGGGTGATGCATGACAATTTACAGCTGGATGCTGAGCAATGATTGAGAAAGGATTGGTCTCAGCTATTTTGGTGTGACTTGAAGACACAACCTGAAAATTGATCTCCTTTTTGGAAATGTCTCTCTTATCAAACTTCTCCACTAAAAAAAAAACCCTAGCAAAACCCCCCAAAACCTAAAGGGAGTTTCTGGTTATAGTAGTGATAACATTTACAGAGTTTGCCAGTTTATCTCTCTGTT
>VYZR01071856.1:118192-141672 GCA_013400675.1 Oxylabes madagascariensis | reverse complement strand
AAAAACATCTCCAACCATGCCAGCATATGCTCACTATCAAGGAGAAATGTGCCCCAGATTTTTTTCTTCCTAAAGAGTGGGCAACAAAGCCACAGAGAGGGCTGGCCAATGAAACTATGCATATATTTCCTCAACATGGGTTTCTGTGGAAATCCTATCAGCAACTCTGTCTGGTTTCTCACAGTGATTCATCACTGTGCTGGCCCAGGAGGCCAGAATGATGTAAACTAATCTGGAACTTTCAAGGAAGCATCAGGAGCATCAGCACAAAACTCTCATCAAATTTCATTTATTGCCTAACTCATTTAGGCCCCTCCAAAATCCCCAAAATAAACTTTACATTTCAAGCCCAGGTAAAGTTGCCTGCTGACCACTAACTACTGCCAAAATAGCAATTGCTGCCTCTGCTAATTCTCCTTTTGAGAGTATCAGTGGCCTCTGGGGAAGCAACCAAACAGAGATGCTAATATTGTTTATAAAGCCTGGGAGCAGCCAAGCCAAGTCCTTTGAATCTAAATAACCCANTTAAATCCCATAGGTGGTAGGTCGGACCTAATTGTTTCCACCATACTCTTTACCCTGAGCACACTCGGGACAATACGAATCCCCTTCCCCATAAAGGGAACAGATCAATAAAGCCTATCAAGATCCATGAGCTGACTGATTACCCANACTTTGAGCTCAGAAAAAGAATAAAAGTCGTATTTTATTTTCAGCTTTAGATCCTTCCTTTAGTGAGCTAAGCACAAACCAGATCCAATTGTCTTTTCTTTTACTAACAGCAGATCCTGTTGTAGAAGCAGAGCCCTGCTGGGAGAAAAGTGAGGGTCCAGAATTTGTGCAAGTCTCTGCCTTTGAGGATTTGATTTCTCATACTCATAGAGTAACTCCGCAGATCTACAGTAGGTATAAAAATTTCTCATTATGGCATTTAAGGAAGTGAGAAGAAAAGTGTTAAGATAAAGGGCACCTTTATCTGAGGTGCATAGAAATAGTGTCTTTGCAGTTCAAGGGAATATAGCTGAAATACTCTTGTAAGGGGGAAAAACATGAAAATCTCCAAACTCCATGTGCAAAAATGCCAAAATAGAAACATTTTGGGGTTAATTCTTATATGCAGACACATTCTTTGTAAGTATTTTGGACATACAAAGGAAATTTCAGTGAAAGCTCTGCCAGTATAAAATCCTTCAGTACTGCCACAATGCTAATGATTTTCCAAGCACCCAAACTAAAAATACCTGTTTCTCTCTCTCTTTTTTTTTTTTTTTCAAATTACCATTTCCCATTCTTTCTCACTGAGAACTAGGAAACAGAGGCCTAAGTCTCCAGATTCTGCTACTAATTTGTTGTGGGCATAAAAAAATTTCATTTTGAACACATGACAACACTAGGGAGGAAGAGGGATCACATTCATAAAATCTCCAAGTAAGTTAAACTTAAAAAAAAAAATCAGACATTAAAAATATCAGTAAGGAACTTAAGAAGTTTAGAGTACAAAAACCAGACCTTTTTATTCCTCATTTAAGATCTTCAGATCTTCAAAGAATATCTTATAATGCTACTTGTGCTACAGATTCTTTTGATGCCCCTCATCACGTGTTACCTCATCTATATTGTTAAACCAGCAGAGACATATCCATAGGTTACAATAATCTCTGCACACCTTAGAACTGGGTATGTCCAAGTAAGCAATTCTTCATGGTTTAAATACATACATAGAAAACAATCTCAAAACTCCTTCTTAATTCTGTATTAGCTCTTTCTCTTTAATTCATTCAGATATCTAGACATAGCATATGGGATAAAGAGATTCAAATGTATGCAAATATATATGTATACATATTTACACAAATACAGCTGAGGTTGAATTGATGTGATCCAGCAGAATGGATAGGAAACAAAATATAGTTGCCAGCTTCCCCTACAGCAAGAGCTCCCCATGGCACAGGAAAAACATGAACTAGTGCCATCATCTCCAAATTGTGAGCATTGTTTCTGGTGATATGACCCCAAAACCTCTTTTTTTCAGTGCCAGGACAATCACTGCGCTGACATGAGTGGCAAGTTTTATGTTATTCAAGGAATTTCTTGTCTTTTAGAAGAAAAATGAAATATTAATTTTTTTAAGTGGTGGTGTGTTTTTACAGTGTTCCTCATTAATTTCATTCTTTTGGTTGCCAGGGGGACAAAGTACACCAGCTAAGAGCACAGGAACTACCAAGGCTTGATCATGGCTTACATGATGTCCTGCTAGCAGACGAAAGATTCACTTCAGAAATTGTCTAATACTTAGGGGAAGACTGCTCTCACTCTGTGAAAATCCCAGACACATCTGCCACAGGCTTATTTGCTGGCACCTCTCACAACACTAACAGCTTTGTTTGGTTTTCTTCTGCATCTCATTCCTTTACTGCTGCTTTTCGATGGGTCCTCTAGGGGATCCTTTCTTTACCACTCTTATTACGCTTCTAAAGCCATTCTGAAATCAGTCATTCTGGAGTCAAAATGATCCAGATGTAGTCTTTTTTTATTATTATTTCTAAGCTGGTTACCTAAACAGCAGACAAAAGCCATTACCTCTATGATCCATTGGTCTTCGGTGTATGTCATGCAGTACAGCTCACCCCAGACACTTACGAGAGATCATCTCACAGAATTGGTCCACGACTGTTGAGACTCATGTGCCAATAAACAAAATAAAGGAAATGCCAAACCATTTGCTGCTTAGTAATTTTTAAATTAAAAACCATGATGGAAAGGAGGATAAATATTTGCATCCCCTGTTCCACCATTCCCCTGTTTACCTTCTCCCAAACCTCAGCAGATTTTTCACAAGCAGAAACAGCAGTGATGCTAATTCCGTGAGCGTGAACACACTGAGTCAGCAAAACATGGTACAAAACCTCTTTCTTCTCCATGTTGTTTAGAATCAAACAAAGGAGAAGGAGGCATGTGTCCTTTCCAAAGGACACCTTCTGTTAGCAGTAAACAATGCTCTTAATATTAAACAAAGCTACTGAAGAGCAAAAAGAAGTAACTCTTTACATACCTCTCAGCAAAGAGGTAGAAGCATGAGGCAAAAAGATGCCATTCCCCCTTTTCCAGAAAGAGATCCTGCTCTTTCTGCCCTTTGCTAGTCAAGCCCACAGGTCTCTGCTGAATGGCAGATGAAAAGAGGTCACTGATGTCACTTTCCAGGACACTGAAGGACTGCTCTGCCCAAAAGGAGTCTGTCCACAGTGCCAGGACTGACTAACGGGACTCAGCTTTGCCTGAAGTACTTGAACAACACAATCCTTGGCCATCTCAGTCAGGTGGTCACAACCCCTCAGACTCTGGGAGCCATGAGGCAATGGTGGCTCTCAGAAGGGCAGCAGCAGCACCCTCTCATTTTCTCGGCTTTACGAAGTGTAATTTCATGTTACAAAAGGGCTTTAGAGTGGGTAGACTGCCTGGGCACATGGTGAACTCTAGAACCCATCCTTGCTGTTAGCACAGGGTCATCAGTTAACACACACAGTATGGGAAATTTGAGGAAAACGACACTACAAGACTGTGTGCTGAAACTGGAAAAGTTGCAAATTCATTCCTTAAACTGCTTTTTCCAAACAAGCCAACAAACAGCTTTGCTCTGCCCTCAACACACCTTCTAACAGGTCTGCTCATTGGCAAAAAGAGGCTGCTTTCAATCACATGACTCCAGAGCTTTGTTGCCCCATGAGAAGCAACACTAAACGACTTTCAAACCTACGAAAGAAAACTGATGCAAGAGTCATCTTCCCCCACAAGTCCCACCACAAATTCCTGCAAGTGGGAAACTAGATAAAGCATTAATGAAATTAAATTATATTGAAAAGTTTAAATTAAAAAAAAAAAATTGAAGTGACCATGAAATGGTGGAATTCAAGATCCCTGGGGAAGTGAGGAGGGCTCACAACAAGCTCCCTGTCCTGGACTTCAGGAGAGCAAACTTTGCACTCTTCAGGGATCTACCTAGTAAGAGTACCATGGAAAAAAGCCCTGAAGGGAAAAGAGGCCCAAGAAAGTTGGTTAATATTCCAGAATCACCTCTTTCAAACTCAGGAGGGAGGCATCCCAACAAAGAGGAAGTCAAGTGAAAATGCCAGGTCTGTGTGGATGAACAAGATGCTCCTGGACAAGCTCAAATGCAAAAAACATGCCTACAGAGGGTGGAAACAAGGACAGGTGGCCTGGTAGGAATACAAAGGAATTGTCCAAGCAGCCAGGGACTTTTAAAAAATATTACTCTCAATAAGTACTTCTTGTGAGCTCCAAAGCACCAGAGAGCCATCATCAAGATTCCACCAGAAATACAGTTTAGAATTACATGGAAGATTAATATTTACTGTGAATCATGTTTTGACAGAAACATCTTTCCATGTTCTCTATTCCTTTTTACAGTACCCTAGCACACATTCTGACAACCTTTGGGGCACACTAGAGTACGAGCATTTACCACTGTTACAACACCACTTTATAGCTCCCTGTTTAGACTGCAAATACAATTTTGTTGATGCTGCATGAGCTGCATTTTAAGGCTACTGCTTACTGGGTACTGGCACATACGTAATCACATGTTAGATCAGACAGTTGCAGGCTCCCATCTGTGCCACAAAAGATTCTAATCTTTCTTGGGTACGAAACAGTTTTATCTGGCAAATATTTTCAGAACACAGCAGCTGAGCTACCATTTATTACCATTTCCCAAGAGGGATTTGACCTTAGGACCTCCTGGCATTCTGCAGCAGGTACTATTTCCACACATCCTGTTTCAGTTGTGAACAGTGTTACAGAACTGACTTTTCTAAGAGAAATTTACCTTGCAATGTTTGCAAAATCATAGAAATGCTACTGGAAGATATAACTGTCAATTTTAAATCAGTGTGTGTAAGATGTCATTTATAGTTATTATAGTACTATATGTTTTCATTTAGTTCAAAGCACAAGCATATGCAATAATTTTCAAGGAACAGAAAAGCATCCAAGGAATCAAAAAAGCAGGTATTAAAGCCAAGTATACTACTGCTGCAGTGAGAGGAGTAGGAATCAGGAACATATCAGCCTTGATTTTTAGTGGGGTTTTTATCACTGCAGTATCAATGACCTTGATGACAGAGAAGAGCAATTCTGGGGCATTACTACAGACACAACAATCCCAGGTTAGACTTTCTGTGGGACACAAATTACTTACGTGGAAAATCCAACATTTAATCATTGTCCCTCAGTTTCCTCAGCTGTGAAGTTGGCAAAATAGGTATTTAATTTCCTATCTATCTCCAGAATGTGTTCAGTAATGCTAAAAAAAAGGAAAATGTAATGAGTCTTAGCAAAGAAAAACTATTTAATTCCTCTCTCCCTGATAAATAGCTCTACCCAGTTTTGACCCTCACACTTCTGTCTCCTTACTCATTCACTGAAATCCCACCAAATTACATTTTAGACTAGTTTATATTTCAATTGGACATTATAAACATTTTATTATTGTCACCCAGTGACAATAATCTCTTGTGCTGGAGTTCTAGTGTCTGTATGGCGTTTTCTGAAATAATATATAACTGCTTTTCAGATGTGAACTGTCTACCTCCTGCTCTTTTGAGGCCAGGACTTGTAGTTCCTGGGCAGAACTCCCACTGGAAGATTTTGCATTTCCCATGTACGTCAGTCGGTTGATACCAGCTCCCATGTTGGAAATTAATAGTGCACTGAGTCTGCTGGGCCTAAACCCTTCACTGAGCAATCTGAGGCTCT
This sequence comes from Oxylabes madagascariensis, assembly GCA_013400675.1. Lineage (NCBI taxonomy): Eukaryota > Metazoa > Chordata > Aves > Passeriformes > Timaliidae > Oxylabes > Oxylabes madagascariensis. The sequence goes on along the minus strand of VYZR01071856.1, from coordinate 135,900 downwards.
ACTGGGTATGACAGCAGGTTCAGTTCTGCAATTTCCTGTACTTCCCAAGTGCATCTGAGCCACAATTATATAATGAACCATCTCTTTTCTAGTTTGAGTTTGTTTTGGGGTTTTTTTTACACCTAGAGTTACAGCCTTAGTAAGTATGGGTTGATGCAGATAATCAAGTCAGTAAAAATATCAATAAAAATATAACTCAAACATTAGCGCTTCTTTTTTTTACTTTTTGTAAAAAAAAAAATCTTCAGCCAGAGATGGGCAGTTAGATCATTATTAATTAATATTAGCTAGTCCAATCACTTCTTGTTCATGTACTACTTTTCCTTGTTTTTGAGGGAGAGACAACAGGGTATTAGTTTTACATTTCATATAAACATTCCCTGAACAAGGGTGGATGCTTTCAGTCACTTTTCATTCCTGATAAATTCAAAACGCAGCACAGCATCTGACTGACTAGCTCAACAAGCCTGTTTTCCAGAGATACAATTAAATGGTGTTGAAAAATCACATCAGTAGGAATTACTAGATACTTTGGACTTTGGAGCTCTTGAGTTTGATCCAAAGACTGTCCTTGACTTCCATAACATTTACACTGGATTCCTCATGAACAAGGATTCAGGAACCCAAATTTAAACATCTCTGCTCTTTAAAGTCTTGAGCTATATCTTTCCCTTAATCCATTTCTCTTTGCTTACAGAGCTGGTGTGAAAACCTTATGGCATATCTACGCTATACAATGCAGAAATCCCTGCACCAGCTGGTGTGAGTACCCAGCATAGCACCATGCTGAGCCATTAGCCTGGGTCCTGGGAGTAGTATAGATATATTAGCATGGCATTACGCCCAGGCTAATGAGCTCAGGCTAGCTCTGCATTATACTGCTTTGATCCAGAACGAGCTCTGCAGCTCACACAGCCCCTCGCTGCACAGAGCTCACTTGTCTCTGCACTGCTGAATGTTATCTGTTCCACACATCACAGGCCCGCTCCTGCAGACCCAGGGCTGTCTGAGTGCCGTGGCTGTCTGAATTCTAAACGCTCCAGTATGCAAAAATGTCTGTTCCTAAACTGAAACTTATTTATCTATCCACACATTGCAATCGACAAATAAACAGAGCACCTGCATCTCGCCACATTTCCTATTCAACACTGACTACATCACGTGCTTATACTGTGACTGAAACATGGGGTTTTAAATGAATCCCAGTAATCATCTGTTAGCTCTTTTGCCTCTAGTTTTGTGTGAAAAGGGAAGAATTCTGCATTTTAGTTTCATGACCCAAGTCTAAACATTGCTTCCTAAACCAAAACTTACATTTTCTCTCTCTGTTGGCAGACGCTCCTCTCTTGAATAGAAGAGAGAAGATCACTGAAATAGAAAAAAACATCATTGGTAAGACGGGTTGACTGACAGCCATTGCAATTAACTAAAAGATTTCAACTGCAGTGTATTTAACTGCAGTGTATTTCTGTGTCATGGGCAACAGTAATGACTAGAGGGATGTGCACATGCATGTATGTAACTGTATTTGTTACTTAGCAGTTATACCATGTCGTCACTCTTAAGAGATTTCTTTCTTCCTGCTTACCTATTCCAAACGACCAAACATATGTCTTTGATCTGCCTGAAAGGATAAGTATCTTACCAAGGGTATGAGCACATGAATAGCTAAGTAAAGCTCCTGACACAGCAGAATGCATTTGCACACACCTACGACAAAGGCTAAATGCTGAAATGGAACAATCAGAATAAAAAACACTGAAAGGAGCAAACTTGTAATTACCAACACGAGCAACATCCTTTCCTCATCAATCCTCAGGCATGCTTATATTAAGCTATAAAGGGTTAGACAATTCTGGAGGGATAGTCTTTCAGGGGTTTGGGGTTTTTTTTGTTTAATGCTTTGGAGCTAAATCATGCTTTCCTTTGTCAGGGGTGCACAAGACAAAGAAGAGGCCAGATGGAGCCCTCCTCCCCTCCCCAGCACACCTGGGCAGGGGCCAGCCTCAGCGCAGGGCCCAGGGGAGAGCCTGGAGCTCTGGCAGCCCGGGCAGCAGCTCCAGCCGGGCCAGGGGCTCGTGGCAGCTCTCCCTGGCCCCCGGGCGGGGATGGCACAAATGTTCCCTCTATGGCACGGCCCCGCGGCAGGGCACCCCCACCCTCACTGCAGCGCTTGGCACACCCAAGGGCCGCAACCCATCCCCTCGGAAGCGCCGACATCCCTGCGTGCTACAGGCAGCCGCTACCCGNGCACAAATGTTCCCTCTATGGCACGGCCCCGCGGCAGGGCACCCCCACCCTCACTGCAGCGCTTGGCACACCCAAGGGCCGCAACCCATCCCTGCGTGCTGCAGGCAGCCGCTACCCAGCCACATCTCCGGAGCCAGTCCCGCCTGCAGGCACAAACACCGAGGCACAGCAGAGCCAGACAGGCCGTGCCAAGGAGGGACAATAAGCTGAGCTCCCGAGCAGCAGCGGCTGCTGCCTGCCGTGCTGCCCGGGGATGGGCTGCAGGTTCCCAGCAGGACACTTCAGAGGTGCAGCCAGCAGCTGGAAGCACTTCAGAGGCGTACCCTGTGAGACAGGGACGGCACTTGCAAGGGAAACACACGAGACGAGCTTCCAGGGGCTGCAAAACAGCTCCCTGGAGCCCTCATAAACAAACCAATTTAGGTTCATTCCGCTCCACGGCGCAGCTGTAGAAGCGGCAGCACACGGCAGGGCTGACAGGAGCAAAAGGGGCTCGGCGCCGGGGGACACCCCCCCCCTCCCACCCAGCACAGCCCGGCTGCGGTGACAAAGGTGCTGTGCAAAGTGCCCGGCTCACAGAGCCAGCCCTGCGCTCACAGACCAGCCCTGCGCTCCGAACCGTGACGGAGCACACGTGAGGGATCGTTTATGGAAGCGAACCACACGGGGAACACGGGCAGACCGTGTTAATGAGGAGACCACCCCGGAGCACAGAACAAGGCGTGCCCGTGGCAGGAGCGCGCACACGACAGTGCCCGCAGCGGGCAGGAGCGCGCACACACGGCAGTGCCCGGAGCGGGCAGGAGCGCGCACACGACAGTGCCCGCAGCGGGCAGGAGCGCGCACACACGGCAGTGCCCGGAGCGGGAGCGCACACACGGCAGTGCCCGGAGCGGGCAGGAGCGCGCACACGGCAGTGCCCGGAGCGGGCAGGAGCGTGCACACACGGCAGTGCCCGGAGCGGGCAGGAGCAGCAGCCGCTGCCCACAGCACACGGCACGGCACGGACACACACCTCACCTGCTCCCAGCCAGAGCCAGGGCCTGCCGCAGCGAGCCCGGGACTCCCGAGGCCCTGCAGGACCACCAGAAACATTTGGTCAAAGTACAAATGTGATCAGCTCTCACGAGGAGAAAGATTTCTTACACCAATCAGCTCCAACCTGACTTAGAAAGAAATCAAATATGGAGAGAAATAAAGGAAAAGGTAGAAAGGGGTACAATGTTTTATGTCATTGATTGTATTTTCTCGTTTTGTTTTCATGGCACATAACAGAGATACTACTTTAAACCTAGAACAGAATCTGAGTCAGTGGTGGCAGTAAGAGAATAAAGACACCCTGTACTTCTGCCTTCATTTTAACACTGATTTCACTAACCATATTATTCTCAGCACCATAAAGTGGCTGAGGCCAAGTTACTTGGTGCAACTAGTCTCTCTGTTGCAGAAGAAGCTACAGCTACTCTCCAGATTCTTTCTCATGGGAGTACTTCAGGAACACCACATTTTACATCTAAAGCAGAGCAGGTCTAGCGTACACTTTTCCTTGGGAGAAAAAATCCTGTAATAGTCACTGCAGTGTGCACCAGCAAGATCGAGCGCCTCACACCACAACTATAAAATGCCTACCTGTTCTTCCTGCACTGCAGCATTGGCAGAGCCTGGAGGATGGCCACTCCAGGGCTTTCATAAAGACCCTGTTCCACTGTTCCTTCCTCCAGAGAGGGTGGGGATGTTCCATAGGCACTTTCAAGGACAACTAAATCTAAAGTACAAAACACATCACAGGAGAACCTGGGAGGGAGCAACAGATCTCCAGCTTGACACAAGTTGGAAAGAGTTTCCATCTGTATGGCAAATTGCTCCGTTCTCTTCAGTTTTATTCAAATATTTTTTTCACACTGCCACAGCAGGAATTTCGCCTATAGGGAGCTCATTACACGTTTTGCATGGGCATACTTAATCCCCCTCTTTCCTTTCTACTCCTAAAACCTTCCCACTTCTAACAAAAGTTTAGCATCTGCATAGCCTTTATATTCTGTGCAGACACTGAGGACAGGAGCCCAGCACCCTGCAGTGCATCTCTCAGGTGTGTCACCCACACAACAACCACACTGCCTACATTCCTACACCACTGCGAGGCTGCAGCCCTGCTGAAGTGACCAAACCCCACTGCTGTCAGCCACAGCTTCTCATGCTCTGCACCTTTATCTAGGTCTGTGCTCACTGAAAGGAGTCTGACAGAGTCAGCCAACCCATCAGCATTTCTGAAGGCTGCTCCCAGCCAGTGGCTGAACCAGACCCCATGAAAGGAGCTGCTGAAGTGTAATTTGCACAGGAGGAAACAATCTCAGAAACAGTGTGTTGTGGGACAGACCTCTGCCCACTCTACCAAATCTCATCACTTTCACATGCACAATACAAGAGCACATTTGACTGTTAAGAGGTTTTTGGGGAATGAGACTAACATAATAAAGATAATAAAATTGCGCCCACCCAGTGTTCACTGAGAAGGGCTTTGTCCATTTCTTTGATTATTTATCAAAATTCAAAATAAATCTGTTTTCTCAGTGGTAACGGCATCATAATAATTTCCTATCTCCGTTCCCAAAAACCCTTAATAGCAAAGGTATTTCACAGGCAAACATTTCTTTTTTAAAAGGCAGAGCTCATCTTATTTTAGAATCCAGCATCTATGCCAAGACTTCACACTGTGCTGAATGCATTACAACATCTACCAAAAGTGCAAAATACATTTTAAAAATGGCCAGGCAATACACTGAATAGTTGTGGTTTCTGAACACTTGCCAGTTTTAGTTAGAGGAGGTTTTTTTACCCTGTGTAACTTATGGGCACATTGAGAAAGATATGTGTAAAGCCTTCTTGCAATCTACTATATCACAGCAAGGAGATTTGCAAATGCTTTTGTTCACTGAAGCACAAAACATCCAGAACTACCCCTGTATTTCCCTTCCTCATCGTGTGGTGTTATTCCTTTTCAACATGAAATACCGTATAAAGAAATTACTTTTGGCAGTTATAAACAAAGTCTAGAATGCGCTCTGGTTATTTGTGGGAATAGGATGCTGTGACAACCAGAGTAAAAGTTACTAATTTTTTATTAAGTTTAAAACCAAGACAAGTTAGCCCCTCAAAAAAAAAAAAAAAAATACACACACACAAAAAAAAAAAAAAAAAAAAAAAAAAAACACCCCAACAAAAAAAAAAAAAAAAAAAAAAAAAAAAAAAAAAAAAAAAACCAAACCAAACCAAAAAACAACAACCAAAAAAACCCCACACACAACAAGAAAAAAAATAGTAGGAATCACAATGTGCAAAACCTTAGCTTTAGGAATCACAATGTGCAAAACCTTAGCCTATGATGAGTCAGATTAATGAATGGCTTGCTTGCTAGAACTCCTTGTGAATACAGTACTGCAAGAACCAACCAGACAGAGGATGCAGGATTTAGGACTCATACCCAGATCTCATATGAAAACATGATCTGAACCTTTGCCAAATATCAGCATAATCCTGATATGAGGTTGCAAATAGGTTGGGATGATTCTTTTCCTATTACACTTTAGTTACGGGCGCTTCTGGGGAAAAAAAGAGCAGAGGGAAAAGCCAGCAAACCAGCAGGCAGCCTTTGTGAAAGAGACTGAAACAGGATCAGGGCTTTCCCTACGGACAGGAAAATAGCTGCAGATGAGTGGAGTAGAAACGTAGATGAAAGCAGAAGGCAGCTTAAAAGATTTTTTAAAGCCCAGCAGCAAGAACCACTGGAACCCTGATTTCATTCAGCAGGTCAGAGATGACAGATGAGAGGGTGAGAAACCAGACCTTGTTGGTCATTTTCTAAGTTACTTTTCAAAAGAAAATGTCAATTAGTTGAAACCAAAGTTTTTGGCAGGAATATACACACTAAGTTTGTCTGGAACATTTTCTTGGGTACAAGATGGCATTTCTGATCAGAGAAATCACATCCCAAGAGTAGCCAAGAACCCTGTCACTAGGCCAGTGCCCTGGAATAGCACTGCAATCCCTGCACCAAAGGTGAGGGAATCCCAGGCTAACAGTGACCCTGGACAGTGAGTCTACCTGACCTCACACAGCACCAGCCTAGAGAGCTTCATTCTGCACCCAAACTAATAAACCCACCTGCTCTTCTGATGTAGCTGGATCATTTTCACAAAAAAGATTCACACCAACCCTGTCTAGTATCTCTGCACCTTCCAGGAGGAACTACCTTGAGTGTGTCTGTACCCAAATCACACCCAAGCCACTGCCATTGTCATGGGTAATCTAGAGGTCCAGAAAAATCCACACATCTTAATATCACTAATAGTTTTGTTTAAATTTTGTCACTTCATTTTGAGATGTAACTAAAATGCAAATTATATTCATATATTCCCTTATCCACAAAAAATTCATTAAAATCCACATAAACAAAAATTATAAAGCTGAAGAAAACATTTTCTCATGACTGAAAAAGAAAACCAAATGAGGTTCTATTTAATTTCCTCATTCAACATTTTGTTCAAACCCATATATTCATGTGAATGCTTTGCAGGCACTGATTATACTAATTCTGTGTTCTCCAGTGGAAAGATGTCCCATCTGAGCTGTACAAGTTAACATGCAGTCCATGGCCATACCACAGACATGTTTTTATCCTCTCTTCATATTTTTTACTTTCTCAGTGTGTTTCAATGACTATTTGATCTTTCCTTCCAGTTGTCCAGGGAGTTCTACTAACAAACCTTATTGAAGTTCCTGTGAACAAGAGACAGGAAAGAGGAGGAAAGGAAAGAGGAGATTGCATGTTAGTTCAGTTCCAAAAATGGCTCCAGGTGCATACAAGCACCTCAGGAAACACTTGGTGTATGTATAGAGAACAAACACCTGCAGATTTCTACCTCAGTTACTCAAAAGTAACCCATGATTCTCCAACAGGTAAAATTTCCGAGTGTGCCCTGAGCTGATTTCAGGTCTTGGAACAATGACCGCATCAGCCACTTTCTTAAGTATGGAAACAAATACAGCTACTAATTTTGAGAACAGTATTACTCACTCCTGAAACTGAGCATGCCAGTTATTTACAGCACAATTTACAGCTTGACCATTAGTCAGCTGTTAAATTATGCCTTGTGATAAAAGAAGGTTTAGATCTGCTTCCTGAACAAATATGATCAAGCTTGCAAAAAGTGAAAGCAGATGGGAAGTTCTATTGCAAAATTACTGCAGAAACAAAAAAGGAAAAAAAAATCAATGGTGAAACATTGATGAAAATAAAATTCAGATGGAATGAGATAATGTGCAAATCACTTGGTGAAAAATACATCTCCAAATATGATTTAAGAGACATTTCAGTTCCATGGTTACACATTTAATTTTCCAAACCATGAAATGTTCCATTATTGTAATAGCTTTGATTGGCTGTGATTCTGCCAGCAAAACTACTACAGCATTGTTATAATGATAAATTTTGATGCAAGAAAGGGCTATTATATAAGAATGACTCTTTCAGATATTTATAGAAAGAATTTTTATTTATTTAAGAGGCTATAACAAGAGAGGCTGGATTGAAAACAAAGAAAGAAAGAAAATTGGGGCCAATCAATATAATGTTCTCAATCAGTCTAAGTTTTTCATATTTTATATTGTTTCAAGGCTTCAGAAAAACACAGAAGGACTCTACAGCTTTTACTGGGTTTTTAAGATGTGTGTTTTCACCTCTCTGTTATGACTCTTCACTGATTCCTTCCTTCCTTCCTTCCTTCCTTCCTTCCTTCCTTCCTTCCTTCCGTCCCCACTTTTCACCCACATGATAGTTTGGAGTTGAAAATATATTTTCCTGTTATCTCTCTTTCTATATTTTTTCTTCATGACTATTCAGATAGGACAACAGTTGTCCAGAAACAAACTATAAATATATTAATATTTAGCTTGCTACCTACCCACCCATGTATATAGATAAACATTAAACAAATGTGTGAATCTGAGGCAAAATCAATGACAAAGGTCAAGAAATACCACACAATCCCACCATAATAAGCCTCAGAAAGAATATCCAATTATTGTAATAATACATTTGAAGTATAATAAAAATTTAATGTAGGGACTCATTTTCATTTAAATTTCACAAGTGTTGTGGGAAATACCTTTCATCACCACTCTTGAAACCTGAGAGCAAAACCACCACTTAGTGCTAGGAAGTTCAAGTGTAAATTTGTAAAATAAATCTTCTTTTGTCCTTTGGGGGGTAAACTAGATTAGCAGACAAAAGCAGAAGTAAAAATACAGCTACAAGCACATTCAGCAACAAATAAAAGCAACAAACAGGAAGGTGCACGTTGCAAGCAACAGTCTGGTAAAATAATGTATTCTTTTTTTCCAAATATAAGCAAAAAGTTCAGAATTAAAACCCGTTAATGAATAAGTCAGTGGATTTGTGACAATCCCAGAGAACAGGCTTCAATGTGCTAAGCTCTCTATCAATCTGCCTCTGCTGATTGTATTTGCTATTCTCCAAGGATGTGCCTACCTTCAATATTCAAAGGGAGATTCTAGCTGGCCCAGTGCAGCCTCAATGTAGTGACAGAAGTCAGGGCATTAACCCAGCAACTCTTAGTTATCTTCCTGAAGAGGCCAGGAAAAGAGAAAGGAAACACACCCTCACAGCTTTTACTGTTTTCTCCACATTGCAAGACATGTCTTAAGACACAGCTGAGCATACAAAGCACAGTGTAATTGGTGAAAGTCATAAATTTGCTCTACAGACCTGTGTCTAAATAAGTTTCCTTCTGCAACTTTCCTATTGTGCGGTGGCATGTTAAGGTGGCAGCTGGTAAAAGGTACTGCCGGAGCTGCAATCCAAGAGGTCCTCGTGTCACAGGACCCTGTGCCTCAGTGACAAACCACCAGATGCCTTCAGTGTACAAACACCCAGCACAGGCCTGGAGGTTAGAGAGTCCTGGGGAAGTCCTACTGCTCCTGCTTTTTCCAAGCTGCTGAGCCATGAAATTGTCACCAAATGGTCGGAGGCACAAGTCTTTGTGTCACAGTTCTGCCACTTTTCACAGGGCACTCACTCCTAGACTGTGGCAAGCTCCCATTTGTGTCACTGTGGGGATGCCCATACCTCCAGTACCAAACCTGTTGGACTGAGTCCATCTGTTGTTGCCTCCTTCATTTTGTGGCTGTTGGGAGCCTGGACAGACAGCTTGCAGTGCCTCTCAGAACACTGTGTAGGCAACACCATGATCTGCAGGGCCAGGACCAGATTTCTAACACCATCACCATATGCCTTCTGTCAGAGCACATAGCATGGATGTCAAGTCCAAGGAAGAGCTCTCTCGTTAGACATTTTCAGGCTCCTCTTAGGCCATTTGGACATGCTCTTATGGTTCCCACCAAGTATCCTGCAGAGCCAGGCTCTTGGCAACAAAGCCTTTGCATTCACAAGTGAATGAGCGTGGAAATGGTTTCATTAATTGCTCTGCACAGACTCACTGAACTACCTCAGTAACAATATACTACCAGCTTTTCATCTCACAGAGGGCTTGAATAAACGAATATGCATCCCACCTCTGTATTGTAGTCACAATCTACTTGGCTGAAGGAGTTACCTAAACTCCTCACTGAACATCTCCTACTACAACTGCACACAGAGCTGACTCAACATCACTCAGTGCCACACTCAGCAAGGCAGTGCCATCGGACCTTGGAGGATGACGGTGCTCTGCACTGGAGGCTTTGAGAGTAAGATGATTCAGAATGAGTGATTCCAAAAAAGCCTCTAGATTCATTCCCATCTGCCCTACTCCCACACCACACTCAATGTGTTTCTTCCCACTCACTAATAACAGCTCTTGCCTCCTACATGCTATCAACACCTGACTGTCTTTTCTCACTGCAAGAGAGTAAGTGCTTATAATGCATTCAAAGCACAATTTTGTCTGACACATTTGTTTTAACTAATTCTCTTAAGGGTTGTTTTTTTTTTTCTCCTGCTAGAGCTGTTTCATTTGTAGGAGCAAATAAGCCTGAATGTCTCCTGCCACATCTGCTATCATCCCCTTATTCAATAGGCTGCTAAAGGTTACACTTCACACAACAGGATTGCCTTTTCCCACACACATTGAATCTGATGAGAAAATCATGACCAGATCGGTACCTCTCCAGTCATCCCTTCTGTACCTATCTGATATGCTGTGGTAAGCAAAAAGCTGGGAATTGATTCCTGTGTGGCCAGTTCTGTCTTTTCCAGCCTTGCAAACCAAATCCACTGATCTCAGCCAATGCTACACTTTGAAATACTTCCATATCTTTCTCTTATGCTTACGTCTTCATAGATCTTATAGCCACCTTATAATTCAACAGACTGGGTTCAAGTGAAAAAATAAGATTGAGAGAACACAGTTAACACTCTCCCTGACCATGCTTAACAGGACACAGCCCTGCTCCCAGATGTAGAGCATGTTTTCTTTCTCAAGTAAGATCATCGTGGTGATTGGGACTCCTGGCAGGCCACAAGGGAATCTATCTAGCCAGAAGGCTTTAATGCTGGTTTAGGACCATAATGAATCAAAATGTTCTGCCAACAATTGAGTTTTTTACAAAAGAAAACAAATAAATCTAGCCAGCAACATTTCTACACTGGCTTCTCTATTTTTAAAGCGTTCACTTTCCCACCTAATGATTAAACTCAGCAAGGAAAAATGACGGAAGATAGAGAATCTAAGTTAAAAAAATTTCAGCATATGGAATAAAAAGTTTCCAAAAGCTCAGGCTGACTAACACCGTCATGCTAGAAAAATTGAGAGAGAAATACAGGCCAGCATGAACTCTAACCTTAATATTACTGCAATTTTATCCACTTTTTTTACCATGGTTTCCTAAAAAATGAGGCTCACACAGTCACATAAAGCCAGCTTGTCTGTGTCTGATTATAAATTCCCTCTCCTCCAGTAACTTCTGAAGCCATTGGCCAATTTTAACCAACTCTGCCAGAAAAGCAGAGGTCTGAAAAATAAACACCTCCTATTTCTTATATGGAGACAAAAGATGTCCTTTGAAGAGTGGGGCCTTACTTTGCACTTCCACATGTTCTGGAAATGTGGGAGCAGTTTTATGTTATCTGTTTCACAGAATTCTGATGGGTGGACACAATGTTGGCACAAACAGTAGCTGCAACAGGCACTCCCATGACATCACACACAGGACCTTGGTTATCTCCCCTCAGTTACAGGGAGACCAAAGTGAGGGGTAGGAGCAAGAAAGACATCCAGTCTGGTAAGGCCAGCAAAAAACTGGTGATTTGAAATCATTGAAAACAATGATTTCATCAAGTTGGGCACAGTGGGCCCTCAGCAATACAGTGAACAACTCCATCCACTTTCCAAGGCACATCAGAGCTGCAGGGAGATACTCTTGCATCAAGCTTCTCAAAAGCTGCCTTCACTTGGTTCCACGCTATTCTGCAGCACAAAGTCAGCAAGTGCACTTTTTGAGCATGACATCTGTGCTTGCAGGAGAAGGAAGACAGCACCTCGATATACACAGGTGTTCATGTTGTAAAGCATGTGTCCAGAAAGCTGAGTGTACAAAAAGAGAAGTGCCCTTTGTGCACTCTTTTGGGAGCTGAGAGCCACATTAACAGCTGCACAATGGGAGGAGAGTAAGCAAGATCAGATAGGTCAATTAGATGCAGAAGTAAATGGGAAACCTCAGCTACAAATTTTCTGTAGAGCCCAAGTTCTGTAAGAGCACAGGAATTCACCAGTCTCACTATTTATTTAGAATTATGCAGGTTTTCCACAACCAGGATTTTCCAGCTCTCCTGTAACCAGTATACTGTGCACTCTTATGAGCCAGTTGTTTCCTGCTTGGTTAAATAAGCTCACTACTTACTGTAAATTCCACATGTTTGCAACTACAATCAGCTGATCTTATCCCTGCAGTTTGATCAGGTGTAAGAATTAACAGGCTCTACAGTCCCATACACAAGGGAGAGAGAATACTGAGATGAGCACCTTCCATCCCCACCTTCCCACCACATTGTGCACACTCACACACCTGTGCCAGACAGCACAGGACATCCCAGCCCCTTGCTGGGACCAGGGCCTCCAGCCCAGCATGGCCAGCAGAGCCCAGGCAGGTGGGCAGAAGAGGGCTGGCCAGGATGCTGACCTGCACCAGGCATGCCAGGGAACCATGGATGATGGCAGCACAAGTACTCCCTGGCATGACTTCATTTTCTCCAGGTTCATAATTCCCTACTGCCACTGCAGAGTTTCCCAAGGAGTCTTCCTATACTTGAGCCTTCTCAGAGGTGGCAGGGGAAGGGAGTTATTTCACCTTCCCCTGCTGCCCAAACAGAGCATATATCAACCAGCACATCTACCACAGTTATTCAATAAGCAGCAGCTGGTAGTCTTGAAAGTCATGCCTGAATATTAAGCTACAAATCATCCTGATTTTCTTAAACTGATGCCAAAAGCTCAATGAAATACAAAGCTCCTGAGGCTAGACATTGTACCAAAAGCCAGAATGGGATGTTCCTGGTTAGGACTTAGGGTTGCCACAATGTATTAATGTTGGCCAAGAAGATTCCTTGAAATCTGTTCAACTCCACAGATATTTTGGAAATCTTACTCTGCTCTTCAACTTCTTCAGTCTTACTGCCAAAGCAGGTCCTCATTCCCTTGCATAGAATCTGGCTCTGCATAAGATACTCAAGACACTTCTGCAAAGCCATGACTGTTAGGCAGTTAAATCCAACCAGTTTGGTTATCTGCCCGCAGCAGCACGAATCCTTACACAAAGGCTGCAAACACTAATGACCTACCCAGTAACTAAATTGAAGTGGATGGATCTTCAAACTCCTGTGGAAAGATTGTTTCCAGGAGTTGAGTAAGCTAGCATTTAGGAAGCTCAGATACTTCCATAGCACTCTGCAGTCACATCTGTAATTTCTCCCTTGCTTGCAAGAAGAGATTTGCAGAACAGGCCAGCAATCAGGCCACAAACAGTTTTTAATTCAGAGACCAAAGCTGAAACACTGAAAATATGTGCTGAAGTTGTAATCAACACAAACCATTGCACGTGCACCTCTTCCTCATTATATTGTGATTTCCTTCTCCATCCATTTATATGCCTCTCCTAAGCCCTTCCCACACTGGATACTTCCAAAATCCCTCGCTTACCAACCTGCACCTTCCTTAACCCCCACGCCGGCTTCTGTCTCTCCCTGCCCCTCCACCCAGAAGTCTCCCTCCTCCCTGGAACATTGCACTGCTCCTGCTGCATTCCAGAGTACCTGGTTTCCCTATCCCTCTAAGTACACCAGACAGAGGAATTCCCCTTTCAGACTATGGACCTTTTGACTTTTGCTACCATATGAAGGAAAACATTTCTCCATCCACAACATTTCTATATAAAACAGCCCTGTGTTAATCTGGGCACAACTTTGTTCACTTGGGACACTGCCTAACCTCTCACTGGGCTGTCATATCACAGACGAGCTTTCAGACTCACTTTCTCCGAAAGCCAAAGAGGCAGATCGGGTCAGATTTAGGAAGCTAGAGAGAGAGAGCCTTTGCTAGCTGTGATTCTGTCCTAATGGTCCTCTGAGTCAAGAGGCCCGCTCAGGCCATGGTGGCCATTTACAACCAGGATTTTACCTCAGTTAAAATTATGCAAATCACTTAAGTTTTGCAAAAAAAGCCAAAAAAAGCCAAAAAAATCACTGACACTTCGGCACAGTTTCCAGTGAAAAGGCACAATGTTGTTGCAGCTTGAGAACAGTGAGGAAAGTTCCTGATGTCAGCACTACAGAGGTGGGGAACAGCATTCCCCCCAGGACAAAGGCCCCACACCTCTGGCATACTTCCTCCGTGAAAATGTGCTGTAAGCTGCAGTTTCAGAACTGACACATCGCACCCTCTGTGACCCTTCACTGTTTTGCTGGCTACCTGACTGCAGTCTCATACCAGCTGTGTGTCAGCAAGTGGGGTGGAAAGTACCTCTGGCCACTGAGAACTGCGATTCCACACAGACTGCACAGCCACACAGACCTTGGCACAAGCTGCTGCTGCAATCTGAGGATGGCACCTCCACAGATAATAGCACAGAAGGGCCTCAGGAAGAGCAGTGTGCAGTTTCTGTTTTGGTAATGAATCACAGAATCATAGAACCATTTAGGCTGGGAAAGACCCTTAACAACAAGTTTGATTAGGTGTTTTTTGAAGATACTTGCAGTGTTTTCTGCACACTTTCCTACCCTTTTAAGCAAACAGACTCTACAGCCATAGAGGAAAACCCCTGAAAACTGCTAGCCATGATCTCTCACCCTAACAAAATAACAACATATCCGAGCATTCCACAGTTTCTATACTTGAATAAATACATAACATAAATACAGTTGTACAGCTGATTTACGAAATGTCAAATTAAGCTCCATTGGGATTTCTGTTTTTAAATGATAGCATTTCCTTTGCAAGTAATCCCACAACTATCAGGCTTCAAGAGCTTAGAAATCACAATTTTTCTGCCAGTTTTTTCACTCTCCAAGACAGTTTCTCTTCATATCAGGATGAGGACTGTTGCTCGTTCCTGGACAATGTTATCTTTTGCAACACTGATCTGTTTTGGGCTCTGAGTACGCCTCAATCTTCTATGGGATAAGAAACTATCCAAACCCCTTCTGAGTATGTTGCAAGGCAGACAGGTGTTTCTAAAACTGTTGAGAATTTTCTTCCCTCCTGTACGTATTTCCCTAAGCAAATATTTATTTAACTGACTAAAGTGTTTGAGATAATCACTATAATTTTATTTAAAGACATAATTTCAATTTCCATTTAAAAACACTTTATTAGTTCACCATTTAAGACATACTCAGCTGAAGATCATGTCAAATTGCTAGTGTAGATGCAAATGTTTTATTCTAGAAAGTGCCAAGTAACACTGAGTCATAATGCAGATCCATCAAATAGTGGAAGTTAGTAGTTTCAATGTTTTTGGCATGTTTTCTTAGCAACAAAATTTGTTTTATTCCAAAATCTAAAAACTGGCAAGTATTTAGTCTTAGATACAATGGGATTTGTTTTTATTTTTCACACTTTTTGCATGTATGAAAGAGATTTTTTACATAGTATTTCACAACAATAATGTCTGTTCCACAAATATCAATAGCACTGCACAAGAAAATCAACTTTGCCTCTGAATTTAGTCACAGAATTTATACAAACCTAGTAGAAACTCTCCTTCAGTATCTGAGTCTCGGTGGCTCTTCCAACATTTCCTAGGGCAGCAACAGTTGGTACTACAGAACTAGAAGTCTCTTATTTTTCAGGAGATATTCCTTATAAAACATGCTGCAATTGCACTTGGTTGAAGGATTCAGAGAAGAGAAACACAAATGAAGAGCAAGTGAAAGCAACTGACTCCTATCTCCAACCCAAGAAAAAGGCCAAAGCAGATCTGCTCAGTGGGAGGAAAAGAAAACAGCATCACAGGAACAAAAATTTTCCAAGGAAATTTTAAGTCACAGAAGCCAATGATACGAGGCTCCAAAACTACAGGAGGAGATGCAGCTGATTATACTAAGAAGGAGTTAATTTAAAATATGACAACAGCAGACAAGTTATTTATCTGAGATCTTTTAATGCAGTACTACAAGGAATAGAAACATGGAGTATTACTCTGTCAGGAGATGTGTTAGGTCAAGAAATTTTTTAGTATCTTACATCTAAAGCCTCAGTTTGGAGGACTGCTCTCTTTGGCATCTTGTAAAGTCACGAATATAATGAAGTTCAGAATTGTATTGAAAAACCAATTTATAAAATCACAACAAGAAAATCTACTATGTGGTTTAAAAAAGAGCTAAACACCTCCGCTGCAAGCATGTGCTAAAGCGAGGTGTTAAATGGGGTCTGCTGAGACTGCCAAAGTAGCAATAAAATAGTTCAAGACTCCTTTAACCTTCATTTCTCTCAAAGAAAATATGAGGCATTTCTTTACAATTTCAGAGGGTATAAGGCAGGGTTTGCAAACAACAAACCTGGTCTTGTACTAAACTTTCTTAGGAAACACTAGCCCTTTTTCCCAGAAGAAATCATCATCATAGTTTAGTCCCTAGTTTTCTAAAGTTCTGTTTCCCAAAGCTAAAGCAAGATGGTCTGTGAGGATCAGGTGCTCAAAAAAAGGTAAATATTCTAAGAACTGATATTTGGTTGAAAAAACAACTTTGATAGAAAGTACTTTATCCACCTCCCAATAATAGCAATGAAGCACTCAGTCACACTCAAAGTTGTGCAAAACCAAGGAAAAGTTGAACTAATTACACTCAGTGGAAATGCTAAGTAAGAGTCCCGAATCCTGCCATGCCTAAAGGTGCTATACATGCAGTACGAATTAAAACCACAGATTTATTTGCTTTTCTAAAGTTGAGGTTTCATACACACCTTTCCCATGTGAGAGGATCAGCTGAACTGGAGTAAACATGCATTCCAGGAAGATGGACTGGACAGTTGAGCCTTGAAAACATGTAAGCCTGCAGCACAGTAATGCGGAAAAAGTGCTCTCCTTTCAGTGATTTTTTTTTTCTTAAAAAAGTTCAATAAAAGTGTTGATAACACCACCTACATCCCCAAAAAGCTCATTCAGAACTGTTGGAATAGCTGTCCATAAAACAGTACAAAATCACCCCAAGCAGAAGCAGATGGAATTTAACTGAAATGGTGGCAAGTGCATCTTACACAGCACTTACAGCACGTTTTGCCTCAGGGTTTATACATTTGCTCACACAAATCCTACCATAAACATTTGAATGGGCTGTAAAGATACAGGGTGAACTAGATAATTTCATTTCAATCATGCCAATCTTCCTCTGCCTAATTTTGGCTCCTTTCTCTCAAATTTGTCACGTTTAGGTGTTTTTTAATACCTGTAGAATACAAACAGGCCTTTTTGGTAAGAAGTATGTTCTTCAAATCCCAATCTCAGTGTTTCAAACCATACAATCCTAAGGGCTTGACCCTACAAAGGACTCCATGGTATATGCTTCAAGAATTCTACTGCTTCTTAAAAGGAATCCTTAAAAATGTTTTCATTGTTTAAAATGTCTTTCTTCAAATCCCAGCTTCTTTACCATGCTACTGCTCTCTCTACACTCTGGTACAAAACTGCTCTCTCTACTCCTCTGGCAGTGGTGTGAATTTGGTAAGGAACCTCAATAAACAAGAGTGCAACAAATATTGTTTTATACTTGGGAGGAGCAGATCAGTGGTCACTGAAGGATAAATATATCCAGATGTTTATCAGTTGTTCACTTGAGTATTCAAGCATAAATAACTAACTTGCTTTAAGTTACAGTTCTGACTTGTGCCAGGAATCCCCCTGGCAAACTAAGGAACTTTAACAGTTTTGGAATGGCCATGAGAGATTGCATCTGC
>VYZR01071856.1:105133-118134 GCA_013400675.1 Oxylabes madagascariensis | reverse complement strand
AATGTCTTTCTTCAAATCCCAGCTTCTTTACCATGCTACTGCTCTCTCTACACTCTGGTACAAAACTGCTCTCTCTACTCCTCTGGCAGTGGTGTGGAACCTGCAACAATTAACAGTTTCTGCTTGTCTCTGCCTCACTCTTTACTCCCCTGCCAGTTGCTGCTTATAAAGTAGATACCTGTCCAATGATTAAAACAGTTACTCAAAAGTAATTGAGTGCTATTTTTTAATGGCCATTCATTTGAGGGGAAAAAAACCATAGCATTCTAACATGTTTCATTTGATGCAAAGCAAGAGCATTTTAATAAATAATTCATATCAACAGAACACAAAATTTACTGGCCTAATACTTTTAGAAATACGAATACAATGAGATAAGATGTACATACACACACATGTACTCAGCTGTATTGTATTTTCAGATTCCCATTATTACAATAGTCCTTGTCATCTCTGCAACATGAAAGTTCCTGTCTGCACCAGGGTAGAAGACAGATTTCTTGCTAATGCATCTCTCAGTAAATTAGACAAGGAAAAGCAGAAGAGAGCATAACATTTACCCCTCACTCTGTAACTGGGTCAGTTACACAAATACAAGTAACACCAAAAAGTAAAGAATTATCAGAAGTAAAGAATTATTCAGAAGAATTATCATCAGCAGGTCTCTTTCTTTTTAATTTACGTGGAAAAAATTAGGATTCATGGAGACAGATCTGTGGGGGTCAATCTATATTTGGATATGTATGCCCAGGTAAAACCTGCAAGTTTTCTATATGGCTACAGTTTCCACACACTGTCCAAGAGAAAATGTTGAAATAGAAGTAGTCCACAAATGTTCCTAGCGCAAGCAAGGATCCTTGCAACCCACAAAATGCAGAAGCATTTTACAGCATTTAAAAATCATAGTGATAAAATGCTTTACTTGTGGAAGTATAAGTCATTCCCTGGGCACCACTTGAATTCTGATGTTGAGCAGTAAGATAAGCAGGGTCCACAGGTGAAAAAAGCGTGCAGAAGAGCATCAGTGAACATGGGCCTGGGAACAGGCTCTGCACGCTGAGCATGGTGCTTTGAAATCCTCAAGATGCTGCTGAGGCGTGAAGCACATGCACTCTACTCCCTACCCTCAAAACAGACTCATTCCTAGTATTCATTTGGCCAATGACCTCAGTGAGAAGAGCGTTAAGTCCCTGTTGAAAATGCAGATTTGCTACAGAAACTCTATAAAAAGTAAATCAAATTTTTAAAAAAATCTCTAAAAAGCAAGTGTTTCTTTCATCTGTTCCTGACTTCCTTATTATTTCAGTGTTGGATGTAGAAGAGTAAATAAATCTCATTTTATATCTGTGACACAATTCCCAGCTGTGGTTTCCTCAAGTCCTTCCAAAGCAGCTTTTTGGCAAGTTAAAATGATTTGGCACAATCACAGTCACAGAAAATATATTTTATTCCTAAAAGGATTATCCAAAGTTTAACGGGCTGTAAGAGCATCACATCCACTGAAACTCTCAGAAACCAGAGAGAACTGATTCTCTACCGCCTGGTATACACCCCTCACACCTTATGAAAATTTCTTCCAATATCCTCTTTGGAAACTGACAGCTTTATTTCAAAGACCAAAGATACAGCAATAGGTGTTGTGGCAATGTTCATGGCTGGGACACTTGTTCATGGGAACCTTACTAAAACTCTGGTTTTCAGTCTTCCTTAGACTCAAAAGTCATAATTCAGCTCTGAGTCTGGACCTTCCTGTGCTGAACCCAAACCACTGCAATGGGGTGAAATCCATTAAAATCCTCCAACAGCTTTCCCATTGAGATTGTGACACAAAAGTGTTTCCATTTCAGTATCTCCTGAATAAGAATCATTTATTTTTAAAGCGTGCCTCCAGCATTTCCCACACACTTACCAGCTGAAGAGAAAAATCCTCAACCCCATTCTGAATTTATCATCACAACACCTGCTCTCTGTCAAAGCTCACTGAGGACCCCAAACAAACCATCCTCAATGGGCCTCCAATCACTTTGCAATTTTGTGTTGCTTTTCAGCATGCCAGGCATATCCCAAACAGCCTAACCCACAACCAGATGGTCAATACACAGGGGAAGACACCCACAGACTTTAAAAACAAACAAACAAATAAATCAAAATTACCAGTATTTAGTGTCTGTTTGTGTTGCAGCATTTAGGCCAGGACTTTAAAAAAGTGCCTGAGAGCACATTCACAATGTAGGAACCCACTCCCAACCTAGACTTTATTTTTGCCAACAGGTTGAATGGGGAGCAGAGGGGGGGAATAAATCTAAAAAGCACTTCCTCTCCCCCCTGTTCCACAAATGCATTATTCATAAAAGCCAGGGATTTTTTTTATTACCTGGGGATTTCACTTTTATTATGTTCAAAGGACTGTTTCAGAAAGCACTCACTCCCCTGCAGGCAAATATGCAGGGTTTTTTTACACAGCCGTATAAATTACAGTGAATATCTAAATAATACCGGCAAAACCTCAACAAAATCAAATAGCCAAAAACATTAGGGACAAATTGCCCTTGCACAATTTATTCCATTGTTTGGTGGAACTCCACAGAGAATCTGAGGCCCCTAGTATACTGGATCTAAATTGATTTATTCTTACTATCACAGGGGAAGTCAATAAACTACTCCTTTGCGTAAGTTATACTGACATTAAAAAAAAAAATCTAAAAGACTACAAAAATGGCTATTTTTCCTTAAGTCCTGAGCTTCTACAAAGAGCTGAGCAACATAAAGATATACGTTGTTATTCTCATAAACCTGATTAGTGAAGACAAGGCATAACCACAGCTTAAAACAGAGAGAGAGAGAGAATAAACAATGGTTTTTTTCACTCTCAACAGAACATATTTCAGATGCTACCTCTGCTTGTTGTAATCACATTTCCAGTCTGAATCACAAATACTCCAGAAATCTATCTGGCTCTGAAGAGCCAAAATATTTATTTTTATTTGACCTCCTACTAGGTGCATTCATGGGAAAACAAATGGATTCTACTTGGGGCATGTCCATTTGTGCCTGTATCCCAGAAACCTGAAACCAGGCCAGCATTTTTCTGATTGAATAAAGCTGAGTTGTCTGGGTTAAATCTGTTGTCAATATGCTTCGCTTATATAGTGAAATAGTTTCTTGTTAAGCAAGACAGAGATTTACTGTAGGCAAGATACAGACTTCAAATGCATCAGCATGGAAGGGCAGGATAGAAATGTATTAATTCATCAAGAAACACTGGATAAATGTACTGTATACCATAGCAGGAAGCTCTTTTTCTATGCATAATCATGGTCTCAAGTCAACAGACTTTGCCTACTTAAGCTATCTCTTGCATCAGAATCCAATTATAGCAAAGCCTACAGAAAACAGGTTTGGCACACTTTAATATTTTGGTATTGATCTAATTTAGCTCCGGTTTCAATTACAATGGGGAGCATTTTATCAAGAGATAGCTTTTGTTTGTTGGACTCTAAATTGCTTTTTCTTCCTTATTGTCTCTGATCTCACTATCTGAGTACTTATTCCGCACTTTTTGCTGCAGTTTTAGAGGTTTCACCCATTTTATTATGAACTTTTTTACAGGAAAGAAATCAAATCCAGCTTTTCTATGTAACAAGGGGTGAACTCAATACATTTAAAAATTGGGCTGGCTTTTCTGTAGCAACCATTCCACCTTGATGCAACTGAATTTGACATCAAAGAACAAATGTATCAAGTCATCCTGACAACTGAAACACTTGCTTTAAGAAGAATGCCTACATATATCTGGAACAAAGAGGGATTATCCTAAGTAAAATGAGTATTTTATTTAGTAATATATGTATACCGTATCATCCTACTTGAGGCATCTTTTCTCCCATCCATGTGCATAACTGCCACAAAAATTAGCTGAAGCTATCCACAGAAAATGAGCAGAATAGACCTTTTTATTTAGTTTTAGATGTATGGGAGAATTATCTCATTTTCCATTTAATGACATACAGAAGATATATGGAAGTAATTTTCTTTCTTCCTGCTGAATTTGGCTTTAAACTCTGCAGCTTTATGTCTTACATTCATTGAAGGGAATGTCATCTCTACAACCCAAAATAGTTACACGTATTTATAAACTCCATCTAAGAAATTACCCCTGGTTAACAATGTGTACATTTCAGCTACAAAGCCCAAAGCCTGACAACAGGAAAATTTTGCTGCACTGTGATCTCCCAAAATACAAATCGCATGTGTTGATAATCTGGAATGTTTGCTGAATTAAAGGATTATGAAATCATATCTGTGATTAGAATCATACACTGCTGAAGGCAGATAGCTGGAGTGTTGAAATTTCTAAAAAGGAAGCTGTCAAATAGTAGGAAGCAATTTGCAATGATCCATAGCTTTGTGAATAAAATCACAAACCTAATGCTCTGTTAAGCTCCAAGAAGTGATAAAATTTGAATTCAGAGTTTATAATTCCAAAATGAAGTCCATTTCATGGGCTGCCACAATTTCTAGAAAAATGTAAGACTTCACAGAGATAAAGGAACATTACAAGCTCACTGGAACTGAGAGAGAGTTCCTAGTGTTTCTTCAAGCATGAAAAGGCATGACACTCAGGGTAGACTGCTTTTTAAAACTCCCTGTTGGTATTGCTGGATGTGAGATACAATTGTTCAGCCCTAAAGAGAAACATGCAATGCATACCTCTCCAGCTAAACAGCAACAAGAACTGTGCAATTTTTTTAGCTCAAGGTAGCTTCTACCTGCAACTTCCTTCTGATGTGGAAGAAGAAGAGGAAGAGTGCAGCTGAAAATTGCAGCTTGTGCTCTTGAGACTATTTTAGAAAGAAACCCATTTAAAAACAATTCAGGTGCTTTTCAAATGTCATTAAAATAAAAACTTGTTTAGGCTGCAATATGTCAAAGGCTTTCACATCTACAGCGGAAAAATGGATGTGCTCCTGTATAACCAGTGCCCCTGCCCTTAAGGCTATAGTTCTTCCAAAACAGGTTCCTGTCGTTAGATGTCAGGGGATCGTTACTTGAAAAGAAAAAGCTTGTTTTAGTAACAATGGTCGTTTGTGTACAGGCTTCTGATGAGAGACACCACTCTAAGATTTAATGTTAGTTTTAGCATTTCTGCCTCCTGAACAAGGAAACACCTTTGAATTTGACCCCAAAATTTAAGAACTCAAGCTGCAATATTGAAAGTGCCTCATCTGCACATGCGAGGCTTCACACAACAAGCAGCTCTTTCCTGACAGCAGGAGAGCAAGTACAAGCTGTGGTGTGGGGACGGAGCAAGAGGCCAGCAAACACTCTGCAGCCAAGGTTCTGACTCCATTTTTACTATTATATACCAGCCCTGGCCGCTGCATCTTTCTCAGCTGCCCCGCTTCTCTGGGCTGTGGTGACTCAAGGTGGGCACTTCTCCTAAGTGCCATTAGCGAGGGCTGGTGAACTCTGGAGTTTGTCCTGGTCACACGGAATTACCCCGGCATGAGGAACATGCCATTGCCTGTTTTGTGCCCGGTTCGGCCCGCAGGCTCAGATCTGCAAAGGAAATCGGGACCCTGCAAGGTCTCAGGCAGTCCCAGAGCTGTGAAGGGGCATTCCCAGCACCTGGCTGGCTCCATTACAATTGGTGTGCTTGTATCTGTACAAGGAGGGACTTGCCAACTTTCCTTGTGTTCACGTTTGCTGCTGCCGTGCCCCAGGTAATGCAAACGGCAGGTAATTTGAGCATTTCTGCCCTTATTAGTTTGTGTTCCATAGGATTTCCTCGGCACAGCTGACATCTTGGGCAGCCTGCGGCCTGCTTCATGCACAGACCTTATACCCATCGCACCACCGCCTTTTTTTATCTCAAATTAATCCCCCGAACACCGCCCGTCCCCCGGCCCCGGGGCGGAGATGGCTGGAGGCAGGTCCCAGGCCGGGCTGCGCTGGCCGGCGCCGCCGGAACGGGGAAGCCCTCATCGCTCCCGATTGTTTTCCTGAATGCCTGTGCGAACAAGGGCGAGAGGAAACATCAGGGGCTGGCGGGCGGCCAGCGGCCCGCCGGCGGCGGCGGCCGAGGCAAAGGCGCTCCGCCTGCGCCGCCCCAGCCGCGGGGTCCGGCCCGGGGGCACCGGGCCCTGCGTGCCAGCCCGGGCAGGGGCAGCCGGGGAAAGCTGCTCGCCCCTCGGAGCGTTGTTCCGCTTGGAAAGAAAGCTGCCCGCAGCCTCGGAGTAGAAAAATAAAAGCAGTTTCCTCTCGCACAGGTGTGCTGGAGCTGTGAGGGGGAGCACCCCAGAACACACCGGGCCACACCAGGGGAGCCACCATCAGCCCTATTGCCCGGCTCCATCGGGATCAGATCCTGGGAAAGCCTCCCACAGCAGCCACTGGCTCTTACAGGGCGGGGGCAGAGGAGGATGAAGGACACCCAGAGGTGCCGCTGTCACCAGGCTGCCTTTGCTCAGATCCCTCTGCCCGTTCACAGGGAGGTGTAGGGCTGCAGGGTGCCCCATCCCGCCTCCCAAAGAGCCGTGTCCTGGTCCCCGTCCAGCTGCCTACGGGACGAAGCCAGGCTGGGATTTCGCCTTTGGAGATGGGCACGTTTGGAGCACATGTGAAAGCAGTTAACTGTGCAGTTATTTGGTCACAGGAATTTACATGCTCAGCTGCTGAACCAGGAGGCTCTATGGTTAACTGGAGATGTTTAATAGGTTTGTAGCAATGGGTGGTGGGGCTTTTAAGTCCGGCAGTCTGTTCAGCTCCAGACCAAGAAACAAACAGCAAGTCCATACTTCTAAACCCATTCCCTTCAGAGCAAGGGCAGAGGGGTGAAATCCAACACAGGGCAGAGACAGGACCAGCCATATTTTACTCTCAAATCCAGTCATCTGTGGGATCAGAACAGCACGTGGGACCACAGCTGACATGCTGCCAGGAGATCACTTCCTCCCACTACCATTTTCCACGCTCCACAGGCAAAGTTTGGGAATCACCATTTTACAAGCAGCAGTAACTTGCAAGAAATTTTCCAAGTTCCACCAACAATATGTTTTGAGTTTGCAAGAAGCTCCACTTCAGAGAGACCTCTTTTAAAAGTAAAAATTAGTGAGATCAAGATAAGAAAATAAATACTGCTGACCTAACATTCCTTTGCCGGGGTGAAACACAAGGCAAATCAGGCATTTCCTTCAGCTCTTTGCAAGCATTACTTCTTTGGAGGCAGGATGGATGGAGCAGTGGTCTAGGGCTCAGAACACTGGACTTCATTTCCAGCTGTGTCACTTATCTGCTGAGTAACCTTGGGATATTACAGTAAAATGACACTCAAAGAATCGATGAATGAGAAGTGCTGCACAGGAACTAGGCTCTTCTGACATCTTCCCACAGCACTGACACAATCCTATGTCACAGCTGGCATTTCTGTCACAGCTTGCTTACAGTCCTAATCCTACAAAGAGTTCTCTGTGGAAGGGCCTTCTAACAGAGCAGTTCTATTTGCAAGAAATGAGTCCAAAAGATACGTGTGAAGCCAGAAGGATACTTCTACCTGGATTTTTAATGAAGTTAAGATCCAGGTTACAAATTAAAATCCACAGGACCAAGAACGCATTTCAATTTCAGGCACATACTCTGTGGCATTGACATTATTGCCTGTATATTTAAGTCGCATTCAGAACTGCAGCAATAGAAAAAACCCAATAATGGTAGGTGATAACTAGGTCTGTTCAGTCAGACAAAAGTACCAGTCAGATTCAATTTCTATAGACCACTGGGATTTTATGCCATTGAGAACAGTATCTATATGGCTGTAACACCAGTTTTCCATACTCCCTGGTAAAAGCTTCCCAGAAACCAAAATAAGGTGGAATCTGTTTTAATCCTGCCCTGTTTGCACACTAGAGGACACCTCTTTTCAAGTAAATCTTTAGCAGAAGCCAGTGAACCGATGTGCCTTTTCCTGTGGGACTGAAGCCTACATTTTAAAATCTTTAAGGGATACTTAACTGAGCTTTATCATTAGAAGAGGATCAGTTTAACATCTGAATCTCCCAGGAGCCATATGCATGATTTATCTGTCTGAAGGTTTAGAATCCCATCCAGCCTAGGAAACAGAACCTTGGACAGGCCACCAGATGTTTATCTTACCTTAAGGTTTGTTAAACACCCACTGCCAAGCTCTCTGAATACTGAGCTTCAAAAAGATTAGTCAGAAAAACCTTAAGAATCACACTTATCTGATCCAGCAAAATCAAATCCTTCGTGATGTCTACCAGAGTGAAAGAAACAAACTCTCTTGGTAATAAAACTTTTTCTCTTCTGAAACAAATTGAAGTTTTTCATAGGTTTAGAAAGTGTGGTTCTGGCCAAAGCAGGTAAGTGACCAAAACAGCAATGAGGGGCTAAATATAAAATATATTGGCTTTGCATATAATTTTATCTATTTGCACTAAATTATTTATTAGCTGAACATCACTGGCATGTACAAATTGGCTCTAACCAAATCAATTCACCCTTTTTTTTCCGTGTTTGCCGTTGTCCACACATTGCAAAATTCTCAGATGTATCACGAAAGACCTTATAGGCCTACATCTCAAACAGCAAAAAGTCAAAATTATTATCAGATATGTGTCTTCAGCTGCAACTTCTTCACTGTAAGAGACAATAGGTACACTCACATTGGGTTGGTAAGTTAAACAAGCCTTTCATTCAAAAGCAAACATTATGACTAATATGGCTCACAGAACACAAATTCTGAAATATATGTATTCACTGGTAAAATTCCAGGTCAGAATTACTCTTTATATAAATATCTGTCCTGGTGATATCTGAAGAAGCAAACACAAAGAAGGTAACACTGTGTAGGAATAGAAACATGTTCAGTTCCTTGTTTAGGGCTCTGACAAAGAATATACTCACACATGAGGCTGAGTATCTGGATTCTGAGGTATCTGTCTCCAAAGATGGAAAGGGCATCAAACACAAGGAACCCCTCCAGAACACATTGCCTGGGTGGGCTGCTCCTCTGTGTAGTTCTCAAAGTCTCCTGATGCAGGGCAGGCCACTATCGGTCAGCCTGAGATCTGAGACTCCAAGAGGTATTGGGATCATGTTCCCAAGGCAGCCATATGCCAGATGCAAGATTATATTCTCTAGCAAGGCTGCAGCAATTCAGCAAAAATGCATGGAATTCCAAATATTTCAGCCTCAACAGATCTGTGTTTGCAGACCTTGGCATCACTGGAACATTTCCAGACAGTTCCACTCCCATCAGCTCCATTTGTCCCAAAGCTCTGGACGGTGCTACACCTCTGACACACAGGTACACACGAGATAAAGAGCACACGTTGGAATGAGGTTGCTATCCAAAGCTTCAGGGGCATAAAAAATGGATGCAAATGATTAGATCAGACTTGGATCCACCTATGATGTTCAACAGGTCCTGGCTGACAGGTTCTGCTGGGAAATGATAATAGGCAAAAGGAAAGGGAGGGGAAGGAGAAGAGGTAACTAACAGACTCCTTAGTAAATTCATCCCTGGTGAGGTCATGGACAAATCACCAAGGCCCTTCGTGTTTGTGGCATATCTAGAGACATCTAAAATAAGATGATATGGAAAAGGCTAAGATAGAAAAAGTGTATATTTTATTTGGAGAGTAGTTACTTATAAAAACAAAACAAACAGGCAAAGGGCCTTTTGCATCTGCTGATCAGCTCTGCCTGTCAAATGGAAAAGGAGCTGTGGGTGTTTCCAGATGAGTTTAAGAAACATCTTTACCTTGAGGCATCAGTGTTTAACCCCAACAGGGCATTCCAAGTGCCCCTTAATCACTAGTATAAAAAGGAAGAGATAATGATGAGAACAGATGGGGGGTTGTTTCACATCCCATTATGGAGCAAACTATATGATCCTTACTCAGGTGGGAGCACAGGCTTTAATTCTGTACATCACAGTAGAATGTGGTGCAGTAAAAGAGGACATTCCTGCATGATTCTGAAATCACAGTCTGGACCCCATTTGATATAAGAGGAAAAGATGATCAAATAAACAAATCTTAAAGGATTGTGAGGTAACTCTACCTCTTGTCTACTAGAAGATAAAGAGGCTGCATGTTACACTGCAAATAGTACCGCATCTAATAAAAAGCTGTGTTGTTAGCCCACAAGTACAGAGCACAGCATGGAGAAACAATTTGTTTGACTTGCCAGAGTAGGTAGCAAGGAACAGAAAGACAGAGAGCATTCTTAAGAACTGTTTGCTTCTGTCATTGCAGGAGAGGAAGAATTGCCCAAGGCAGGGATATTTCCTGGTATGGCACAGGGACTTTGATAGTCAGCTGGTAATACATTTACCAGCTATCTAGTTTTCCCAGAAGTGTCTTGACCTGAGCTGACTCATCTGTGTCCCAGGAGACTGACTAATCATTCTGATTTATTATGCTGTGGCCTGCTGGCCATTTCAGCTCTGTTTACATTGGTGCCAGTACAAAATTTTATACAGGGCAAACTAGGTTCTATATAGGCATATTTAAACGATATTCAAAACCAAGAAGAATTTATCACCAAGCATCCACAAAACTGAAATAAGTACAAAATGACACTCTGCTGAGCAACATCTGGGAAAAAAAGCTGAAAATTTAAAGGGCAGGCAGAATTACAAGACAAGCTAATAAGCCAATTAAGCCTGAAGTTAATGGGTAATTGTAGGCATCTTCCAATGAAATTACAAAATTCCGAGGACTGCTTGTAACCTACAAAAACCCCACATGATTATTTTTAACAAGGAAGCAATGGAGTACTGTGTTATGGGAAACAATCTCAATCCTATTGAATTAACAGCTCTTGGTGACGAGCACATACAAACCATGTGGAAACCAGCAAAAAAGCCTCTTGAAAAAGCCAGAGAGTGTGGGCCCATATGCCTTTGTTTGCACCAAAAACTTGTTCTAAATGAAGCTCTACCCCAAAAAACATACTTGGGATGGGCATATCTGTGTCGGCTTTGTGTGATACTGTTATCACCTGCAGACAGCAGTCAAGGAAACTTCCACTCATGAGACCTAAAGTAGACTAAGCAGAAGACTCAGCAAAGCATGAAAAAAAAAAAAAAAAAAGAAAAAAAAAGAAGGATAGCACAGCTGAAAAACAGTATTTTCCAAAAGCAATCTCAAACCCACATGCTCAGATATACAGTGGTACCTCACTAACTACAGTATTTTGCTTATTCCCACCAGTATTACATTTTTACATTTGAGATTCCACACTGCTTGTATCTTACTGATTTACACATAAATTGTGCTCAGTTTGTTTTATTTTGCTTTGGAAGCTCAGCTTGGGATCTGAGATTCACTCTGCCAAACGGCTTTCTCCATCTCAACCCATAGTAACAGTTTGTGGGACAAATAAAGGCACTGAAGGGTTCTCTACCCCAGAATTTTGTATTGGAATCAAATGGAGAAGAAGTGAATACCACATTGTTTCTCAAAGCCAGGCTCTGAACACTTCCTATAGAATTAGTAAGTAGTAGAAATGTCACCAACTTGAGTTTCAGCAAATTTGCAATACAAAGATGGGATATTGGATTATTGAAAATGAAGGTGTATGCCCAGTGGAAGTGAGGTCTTATTTTCGTAGCAGATCTCTTGTTTATAAATTAGTGTTTAAAGAGAAAAGCAAATCACTTACTTACAGAAAGTGCCCAAAACTTTTAATCTTACAGTCATTTCTGAGAGAAGTGTATTGCTTACAGTGGCCTTCACATTAAAAAAAATACTGATGACAACAAATGCCTGCCAGCTGTGCATGAGAAACACTCTTAATTACACTGAACTTTGTAGTATTAGTGATGTTTCCAATAGACATCTTCAGCCACTGATAAAAGATATTTTGTATTTTTTCAACTCACTCACATGAAATGGTTGTTTCAAGTGGATCTGTCATTGTGGTTTCCTGGATTTCTTCAGTCTTGTTGGAAAGCTTGTAAATTCCCATGGCTGATAGCAAGCTAAGGAAGGAAAGAAAAAATAGTAAATACCACTTCAGTGGTGTAAGTCCTTTTCTGCTCTTTTTTGGCTGAGAGTGCATTTCAGGAGATTATTATCTGCTTTTACACAATCTTCAAAACAGTTCCATCTAGGAGTCCATCTGAATGTCCATTTTGCACCCTCAATTGAACTCCCTTCCACCAAATCAGGCTTCGCTGAAGATATATACTGGTAGATTAGTATTTGACTGAATTAAGTGAGTCTGGGCTGCTAGTTTATTTTACAGGGGCACTTGACAATATCAGTACAATAAATGGATGAAGTAACTGGATGGAAAATTACTCTTTAATATAATATTACTTCCTACAGCTACAGAGCAAAATATGTGAAAGAAACAGTAAGATAAATCAGATGATCTTTTTCCATGTGTAGTGACTGGGTATTTAATATCTGCTAATTTTTAATTATATTTTTGAAAATGCAGATGTTTTAAACTGAAAACAAAATGCATGTAGAATATATTTACTACACAGAGGGATTTCAGATCAGCTTTCTGAAGTTATACCTCTTTTTGCACTCAGATCATGTACTAAAATTGCTTTGTGCTGCTTACTGCTTGTATTGCTGCAGATGAGACCAGAATGCAGCCCAGCACAGCTGCAGAGCGCATGAAATACACAACAAGGACTATTAGTTACCAACTCCAGTTTACTTTTCAGAAAGCACCTAACTGTCCCATATACTGTAAACAATCCCATGACTCCTGGAGAACACGAATAATAGTGAAAGCATCATGCCTTCTGAACAGAAGATTGCAGATTTTGCTGCAGTTATTCCAAGAGAAGACATAGGAAGAAATCCTGAGTAGCATAATGCTGTTAGAGAAATAGTGACACTGAGTCGACCCAGTGACAGCACTCAGAGCTGATGAAGAGATTTAAATGGTCCATTCTGGTGAGGGGTTCAAAAGTCAGAAGTCATAACCCAAAATAATTGTGTATACCGGAAATTCAA
>VYZR01071856.1:51591-100561 GCA_013400675.1 Oxylabes madagascariensis | reverse complement strand
CATGTCAATGATTTTTTCCCTCCTTTTCAACAGAAAAATAAGGTGCTGCCAGAGCAGTCTGCTTGAAAGGTTCAAATGTCAGAGCAGCAGTTTTGAATCAAATGGTTCTGACTCAACCAATGCGAGAATGAAAACAGCCATTAGAGATTCCCTATCAAGTCGCTGTGACAGGGAAAAGCCTAGAACTGCTTTTCACCCATCTGCCTCCAAGACTTTGGCTCTGTCCTGAATGGTACAGCACAAAATGCAACACCAGGAGAATAAATAACCTGGCCTCAAACNCAACAACAACAACAAACCACCAAATATGCTGGAAATACACAGAGAGCAAAGAGAAAACTCTTTAAATTCAATTCAGTAGCATAAAACTTCGTCATATAACTTTTCCCCCTACATTAAATAAGTGTCCCATAGCATTTTATTTACAGCATTTTAGGAAACTACAAACAGAGGAAGTATGTCCTGGGGGCCAATTCACCTCTTAAACATGTCCACCTTTTTCAGCATCACTTTTATTTGCAAATTTATGAGGACAACATGTACCTGACCTGCCTCCAAAGAGACCACAATTTGCATAATATCAGGTGGCTACTTCTGATGAGCAGGAGAGAAGGAGTGAGGGAGCTTTTTCTCCAGCTCCTCTAGTACAACAGACAAACAGCCTCTAAATAGAGACTTCCTAGAAAAACCTCCATTCAGGTAGAGCAAAGAGCACAGGGTGCTTGGGACTTTAAAATTCTTAGAGAAGACTGCCCCAGAAGAGGGATATTTGAAATAAGGGCCTCTGTATTCTCTCCCTCCTCCCTCAGGGACAATGACACCAGCAGTTAGGAAAGAGGCTGATTCCTCCTCAAATCTGTGTGTCTTCGCTATAGCAACTGGTAACTAAATACTGTTGAATTAAAACCAGAGCTGGACAGGTTAGGTCCTGATAAACACAATAAGTTTGCTGTTTAGCAGTTTTGTCAGCCACTTCATATTTCCTCAATGCCATCATTCACAGGCTGCCTAAGCACCAAAAAATAAATATGAAACATTCAAATAACTTAAAGGTTTCCTGGGAAAAGTATCTGACTGCATGAGACCAGCTCGTGTATCCAGAACTGCCAAGTGTATAAAGAAGGTCCTTTAAACATTGGAAGACTGTGTCCTGTCCCTCTATTTGAATTTTCCTGACCTTTTACAGTTGCCTTCCTCCATTTGTATGCATCTGTTTGCCATTTACCATTACCAAGAATTCTTCCTCCATCAATGTTTGTAGTTCTCCTTCAATCTTTCAAGACTTTTGCTCTGGCCACGTTGTCACATTAACCTGGCTTCTCTGAAGGCACTGCTTGCAGCTAAATCTGTGCAGAGAAGCCACCAGCCTGGAGAAACAGCAGGGGAAGTTCAATTAAAGACAGTACAGGAGACAAGTTTCGTGTGTGACCTCTCTCCTGCTCTCCGATGGCACATCAGTCTCCTTGATCATTCCTACAGAGAACAGCAAAACCAACAAATGACACAAGAGAAAAGGACTTGTCAAAGTAGGTGGTGACCTGTGCCACCAATTTCTCTATTTAAAAGGATGGTTTTGTTTCTTACTGGCACTTGTTTTCTGCTGAAGACGTATCAAGGCTTGAAATTCTTAATCTATTTCTGTTGTCAGTCACTAGATCACTCTTTAAACTTCTATTTCTGTGGTGGGATACAAGATTAAACATAAAATTAATCACCAAAATACTTTTGCCACTTGAAAGAACAAAATTTCCTATTGGACATACAAGATCTTTGATTTACACCTCATGGTCACAAAATGTGTTTTCCACTTGTCTCATTTGGGTATTTCAGGCTTTTCCAGGTTCTTTCTTTCCCTGTTCTTTTTCTATAATTACTCAAGGAGACCAACTTACAACTTTGCCATAAAGGTGAAAGCCCTAAAAGAGTGGCATGTTTAACACCTTTCAACAAATCGAGACAGAGCCTGAGAAGAAGAAGAGAGAGAACTCATTATCAGTGCTTTTTGTTGGGGTATAAGGGAAATCACCTAAAGACCGTTGACCTTTAGGCTTACTTGCTTTGGTTACAGGCTTAGGCCACTGCTAAGCCAATGTGGTCTGAATTAAATTCCAGGTAAAATAGTCAGAATCCTTCTGCATCCTTACATGGTCTGATTGTCTCAAAGGGGACAGCCTCTATCTGCTTGCCCAAACACAGATTCCCTGCACTTGGCGCTGTATCCAGAGTCGTAAGAAAGTCATTTCAGGAACAGTGTTCTAGGTTTCTTAAACAAACAATATATATTGAAATAGTTACTGCCAAGGATTAAAATAATGCTTAAGTGATTTTTTCCAGGCACTCCACAATACAGTAAATTTTTTCATCCAACAGCCTTTCATGTGACACTTTTATATAAAAATGTTTACAGGAAATAGCAAACTTTCATTCTCCAGGTTACATGTACCCCCATAAAATGCAAATGCTGAGTGAAGTCATTGTACCACCTGACACTTAAAAATGAACACATCTAAGCATCCTGCTTAAGATCAAATGGTGGCTCCCAGCAGCTAAATGGATATTTCAAACACTGGATAACTGATTTTTTCCTGGCCTCCAACTGCCACTTTTAATGGGGAGTTGCACAGTGAATATTAGCAGAGACGGTGGGCCTTAGGGGGTCAAGCAAAGGCAGTTTCCATTTGCACTTGCACAGTGTGATGCTCAAGCCTTTATCACTGTGCAGACTTCTGAAATTTGAAATGAGGACTGGGGACTGTCACAGAGACAAAACATCCAGGAACACACCGTCTCACAGCACACCAGTGTCTATGCACTTTGTAGCAGACCTGTAGGAAAGCTGGCAACAGCTGCACGGAAATGCCAGCCAAAATCCCAGAATCCGCTTCTGCACAGACTTTTCCAAAGAAATGGAAATGTTTCAAATCACTAAAATACTTCCAGGATTCTCTCTCATCAGAATAGTTCAATAATGATATAAAAATGTCAGTTGCATGCAGTTTTCCTCTTCTCTCATCCTTTCCCCAAAGCTTTAGGAGGGGTGTTTTACCACAAGAGTGAAAGCCAAAAAGCCTCAAAACCAATTTGCAATGAATGCCTTTACCAGTAGCGCATACAGAGAGAGGCACACTGAGCCTCTGGCACAACAAACATGAACTTCCCAAAGCTGAACTCAATGGACATGGGCTTGTGATTCCTGCAATTTCTGTGAGTGATGCTTTGGCTATTCCCATGTTGAGCAAAAGACATTACAAGGCCTCCAGCTGAATGGGAGTCACTCATGTGGAAGCAGCAAAGCTTTCCGAAAAAGGACCTGTCATCACCTTCCTCTTTCATTTTTGCTGGAGAGATGTCAAGGCTTTGCTTCTCTGTCCTCTGTGCTTCCTTGCATATTTTTCAATCAAATTATTATGTCACAGCCTTCTTTCCTCTCAATAAAGAGAAGTATCCAACATTCAGCATTCTGACTGCAATCACCTGCATAAGCAATGATCAAGAGGAACACAGCACGTGTGGTGCTGCCTGGCCAACAGGTGGGCAGGATCCATTCCCTTGGGCTGTGTTGGCTGTCCAAGGTGTGCTGCGAGTGTGGCTTCATACTCATGGATATTCCACCAGCAGCTCACCTGGCATGGTGAGCTGCTGGTGGAGTAGCCATGAGCACACAGGTGCAGCTGCTTGTGGGGCAGTGTGTCCTGGCTCTGTGACATGCCAGCTCAAAACCCTGTGACAGGAACAGTCTGTTGGAGCAGGAGTTTCTTACGTGTCCTGTGCTAGTGGAAGAAATCAATCACAAAGATACACACTGGGTAAAAAGGAGCTTCAGGCTCTCTTCATGTCTTCTCCCTCACTGCCAGCTTTGGGAAGAGAGCAGTTGCTACTAAAGAAAAGGGGCTTCATATTTTGCCATGTTCGTTGTCATGGTTTTATCCCCCTAAGGCCTTATCCCAGTTACTACAGAAGTAAATTGGCAGGCAAGAAATGCTGGCAGTTAGGAGTCCTATTGCCACAGGGCTGCTTTGTCTCTCAGTGCAAATAGTCAGTGTATTTCTGGTTTATGTTTACCATCAGAGCTGCAGTCAGCCACAGAAGCTGCAGTTCCAGCCTTGCAGCTGCAAGGGGAGATTGCACGGCCAGCACAGAAGTGTCTTTCTGGAGGGGACGCTGAGGTTCCTGCTCTTGTGTCTCCATAAGCACACCCAGGGACAATCCGAGGGTTTTGGGCAGCTAGGACAGAGTCTGGTCCTTCTGCACAACAAATCCAGTTCACCAGCAGTATGAAATATTAGACATTTCAAATTGTGAAAAATTATTCAAAGAAAATGTTGCTTATTTGAAACACCCTGTTCCAAACCTTCTGCAGGTCAGAATCTGGACCCAGCCTGGATTACCACTTCAAAGCTGATGATACTGAAAACTGAAATTCAAAACCAAACTAAAAACCACCAACAATAAAATTTTCTACAACTGAGGAACTCTGTTTTACACCCACCTTGGAATGTGTTTCATTGAATGCAAAAATGAAATCTTTGCAAAGATAGCAGAATTTTATCATTTGCTTTTTCCAGAGGATTTACTACCTGCATGGGATGAGCGTAATGGAACTCATCCTAATGCTCCATCCAGAAGAGAGTTTATGAGAAAGTAAGAACATGTCTTTTAATGAGTGGAACCAAGAGAAAGGTGACTGAGACTTGCCCAGAGAAAGGTGACTGAGACTTGCCCAATTCAACTTTTCTAAAAGCTTATCCCTTTGCAGTCATTGTAAACTTCATTTCCTCACACTCAGGACACATACCTGACAAGCTGATCACACAACTCCACTGGACTTTGATGTAAGGGTGAGCCTGCAGGCAGACAAACAAATTGCTTCAGCTCACATTTCTCTGACATTTTTGTCTTTCTTCAAGAATCAACTTGGATGAAAGAAAATCTCTTGAGAGGAAAAATATGCTTCCATTTAGTGAGGGGCCATCCTTTATCCATCCTCAGACTGAGAAAGGAGTAGCATTGAGCTCTAGGACAAGAAAAGGAATGCACAAATGTTGAACTAGCTGATGAGCAGCATTTCTATGGGAAGGCAGGAGGAAGAGGGTTTCAAAGAAACACTTTGGTTTCTTTGAAAAGGTGTACACATTTTGGGTGTACAACAGGAAAATTATAACTGCTTTAGAAATGATTCCCAAGAAAACTTACAGCTGTTTAGAGGCAAAATTCTCACTGGGGGAAGAAGAAGCACCGTGGGTTACAGGAGAGATTCAGAGAAGGCAGCTAGACTGCCTGGATTCACAGAAGCACTGTCACATAAAGTCACATACAGACAACTAGCCTCCCAGCCTCCACTCCCGGATAGAAATAGACCTCTGGGATGTAAGAGGGGAGGGGGCAGACCAAAAAGGAAGAATTACCCTCCCCCTGGCCTCAGCTAGATTTGTCTGCAGGCACAAGCAGTCACGGGGTCTGTGAAGCAATAAGATAACGTGACATGGCTTAAAAATAACATTGTTGATTGGAAAACATCAGTGTCCATTACATGGGACAAACTCCTGGGGCTACAAGTAAAAATGTTTCCAAAGTTCCCTGTGATGGGAGTCCAGATATTGAAAGGTGGATAGCAACAGCAAATAACTTCTGGTAAAAGGACAACTCCCAGGTTTATTCAGTCATCCAGAGGGTACTCTGAAACCGCCTGTTACGTCAGGCTCCAAAGCAAGGAAACACTGAGGTCTCCAACATGGGCATTTCTACAGGTAATTAGACCTTACTAAAGTGCTTCTGTATATAACAAAGGAGCTCAGGAGAGTTTTGGTGTTTGGGATTAAAAGGCATGGATATAGCTGAAAAGAAAGCTTTAGCTGAAGGAAAGGCTGTTTCTACACAACCCAAAGTAACTTGTAATAAAACATTACAGGATTGCTTTGCATGCACTGAATAACGGGTAATTTCACAACTTCCAATACCCATACTTTAGACAAGCTTTTACAAACCAAATTCGATGAGTTCTGCTCAAGGGACTCTTGCAACACTATGGAGCATGCAATATCCACAGGTATTGCAACATCTAATTGCAAAATAAAGGCTGTTTGCCTCCAAATCTCCTCATGCTCGTCTTCAGCCAACAGTGACAATGTTACATGGAGATGATTTTCTTTTGGGTTAGTGAGTTGAATCAGCTCAGCAGCCATCTGACAGGCACCCAACACACCCAAGTCAAGGAAAGCAGCAGAATTGCAAGGCCAGGAGGTAAGAAGGGGAGCAAGACCTGCCCCTGTAATACTGAACGATTAGCACAGCTGATTCTGGCACCGCAGTGCTGCTCACGAGCTGTTCAGCTGCCCCCATCGTTAGAGGTAAGAGTTCTGCAAGTCACTTTTGTGCCCAGGTGCTCCAAGGTGGACAGGAAATCAATGCTGCACCCACCACATGTTGTGGCCACACCTCTAAAGAATCAAGGAGAAGCAAAGTTGTCGTGAACATTTATTGGCACAGAAAAAATTACCCCAGTTATCTGTGAGTGACAAGATAACAAAGGGCGTTTTTAAATACTCAGATTCAGAGATCAAGCACAGCAGTTCACTGACCACAGAACAGTGGGTATCTTGAAATAACTCAGACAATGCAAGGTTTGCTGGTACCTCTTTCCTTTCCCTTTTGTTTTCAGCTGATCCCTATGCTCTGACCACACTGCACTGCACTCTCCCTGTTTTTCCTCTATATATTCTAGCCAATTTCTGCTTTTCCCTCAAACTTCCAGGCCAGAATTACTGGGAGGAGTGCATCACTGTATCTTCTTACAGAGAGAAAAAAACACAGCACTGAACCATTTTATGTGATAAAATGAACACAGCCTCTGGTGATCAAAGGAGAAAACCAGCATCTTCCAGAAGAGTTCAGAGTGGCACCCAGCTGAAGGTTGGAGGAGCCCTGAGTGCATGGCTCAGTGACACAGTCAGGCTGACCTGCAGTTGGAGGACTTCTGTTCCTACATGATGTTATTCCTCTCTCCCCTGTGCCTCCTGCTCCAGGTGCCACTTGTACAGCCTCACCCCTTCAGCACTACGAATTATCCTGTTCAGCTCATGGGCATGGCAGAACACTTACTTTCAATTGTGAAGTCTTACAAATTAAGTAGGTTGAACAAGCTGTGCTGGACCACCAGAGCTGATGTGGGGAAAACAGTGGGGAACAGGAAGGAGCAGGATTGGTCCCTCTCACCTGAAAAACTGAGAAACATCATCAAACTTGTGTGATTTCTTCTGGTGGAGACTACACCGGGTCTCTCTTGGTATCTCTCTGCATGATTCTGTCATTGGGCACTCAGACACTCTCAAGAAAGAGTGAGAGGAAGAGGTTACCTGATCAATCAAGTATTTCCTTCAGCTGCAGCTCTTTTTCCTACAGGAAGCCCTGGCTTGTATAAACCACTCAAGAAGCAAACATCAAAGGACTCCTCTATCACTTAGTCAGGATAATAGACTGTACTTGAACTCTACTCAGTGAAGTGAAACTTCTTAAACTGGGAGCTGGAGTTTAATTTGTTATTCCTGGCAAACTGCCCAAGAGGAAATGGATCCAGGGCAGAAGTTTGTTTGTTAGATAGCAGTGAGAGATTGACACTTTTATAATAAGCCACAAAAGCAGGAAGAATAGAAAGAGCTGCTGAAACTACTGATTATTCTAAGATCTGCTCTTAATGCTGCATCACTTACAAGATCTCCTTTTAGTAGTTGTCAAATAATGGAAATAAGAGACCATGAAACATCAGTAAGAAGGATTTTGAGCAGACATTCTGCACATGAGGCTGATTCAAAAGAATTGGAGGAAAAAGCACAAAATCAGCTGCAGTCCTTTACAGACTGGAATCTGGTACTGACTGCCAGTCCTGCCCACACTTTCAGTGCATTGTATGTCCATAGCCTGCCCACCAGTATCAAAAATGGTGGGCAGACTATGGATATACAATGGACATACAAAAGTGGTGCAAGGAGCTCTCAGTTGTTTGATAAAGTAGATTACAACCCAGCCAGGATCCCAGAATGTTGTCCTGTAGCTCTGTTGCCTCTGTGCCTCAAGATACAGAAGCTCATGGACCCTCTGCCCTACTGTGGCACAGCCTCAGTCACACCGAGCTCCAGAAAGCCAACAGAAAACATGACCTATGGTGAACAGACAGCAAAATGGTTTCACTGCACTGAAATTCTTTGCTGTGTTTTTCAAAACAACCAACTGCACCTGACAGATTCTGCAAGTGCAAAAACATCACAAAAACATCACCTGGTGATCTCTCAGGTGAACTCAATTAAGGTATCATCTTCTAAATAAGAAATCTGAAGTTGTTTTTTGACTTCAGGATATATGAGGGTTACCTCTTTATTATATATTAATAGTAAAAGTATTCCATGGTAACACATGCCATTTTGGAATCTCCTTTACGATCAGTAATTTACAATTTACATTAAGACAGTTCAAACTAATGAAAGCTCCTAATAAGAGCAAAACAGTGCATTTACCATAAATACCAAGAGACTTCATCCCTTCAGGCAATTTTTTTAATATTTCTTTCCACCTCACTATGCCTGGAGCATAGTTTAAGGAGCTGATTAGGTATATAGATTTAAGAACAACTACAAATATTAAGAAATGCTTCTGGGCACATTTGGTAGTAACTCTTCTCAAGTTCCTTGCACAGAGTTTGCAATGTGGAAGAATTCTAAATATTGTCGTACCCCTTTCTTTGATATTTTGTTCCTTTGGTAAAGCATTTTATTTGGAAAGGCTTTGTCTAAAGGTTAAACAGTCCCTATGCAATCTCTGAATGAAACAGAAAAAAGCATGTTTAGGGGTCTGGTCCCAACTTCCAGTGTTCCATACCTGCCAAAACTTCCAGCCTGTGTGGACACTGGCAGCTCCCAGAGTACATTTGCCACCAAGTCCTGTCCTTCTATGTGGACAAGGCAGATGTGGATCCACCCTCACACCCTGCAGATGCAGCAGGGAGTTTTCAGCTGTTTGGACCATGAATGCTGTTATAGACATTCCTCATGATTCAAAGAATAAATAGCAACACACATGGAAGCGTCTTGTGGATCAGTGTGAGGCCATGAGCTGCCAAGCTGACCCATACTGGCTCTGCCATACACCACAAGAACAGATACAACGTGAACATTGTCCAAGTACATTTCCTGTAGTTTCTGCCTGGCTCTTGGTGAGATTGTCTCTTGGGATGGAAAAGATGCATCAATAAGCATTCATCCATAATTCAGCAAAGAGGCTATTGGAAAAATTTAATAGCAAATAACTAATAATGATTTTCATACCATAAGAAGACAAAAAGAGAAACAGGAAAGCATGAAATCATATTCTGGCTTTCTGCACAAGAACCACAGAATAAATCATATGCTGTTGATACATTGCTTTCAGATTCTCACCCAATAGTTATTATGACCAAATCTACAGCAATTCTGTATGTAAAAACAGAGGAATGAGGCTGGTGGAGACTGGTTCTCAAAGCCAAGACAGCTGTAAACAGGTAACATCTTTACCTTTAAATTAACAGTTTTAGCTAATTGGGCTGTCACTTTTCCATGTGCAAACCACTAAGCATTTGCCTCCTAAGCTCAGGGAAAAAGCCTCCAGAGACTGTGAGTCAGTGAATGAAAACTGTTTTGGGTCCCATGGCAAATAAAGTACTTTGCTCTCAAAAATAGATACATTTCTT
The DNA here is from genome assembly GCA_013400675.1 of Oxylabes madagascariensis. Classification (NCBI taxonomy): domain Eukaryota; kingdom Metazoa; phylum Chordata; class Aves; order Passeriformes; family Timaliidae; genus Oxylabes; species Oxylabes madagascariensis. Next base: position 90,846 of record VYZR01071856.1, on the reverse strand, counting down.
GTGGGAAAAAACAGCCCAGCTCCTTCCTCTCCCATAGATAACAATGTAAAATGTCAGACACCTCCCAGGCTCTGTTCCCAGGAGATCAATAGCATTGCAGTCATTACTTTGGTGGGTTTTTTCCTTAAAGGTTAATTCATATCTAACCAAAAATTGTGACCCAACAGTTCACTGCTTATGGGAGCATGAGGTGTGGAATGTCAGGCTGCCAGTAGTGTTGAACTGCTACAGCTACAAAAAGCTACAGCAGGATTTGGGCACTTGGAGACACAAAACTGGGGTGGGAGACAGGTAAAGATTGGATGCAGGGGAGCAGGGAGGGCCTGTGTTCAGTGCACAACAGTGAGAGGCTCCAGAGCAAGGGGAGGAGGTTGCATGCAGGGAAAACCCACCTGCTTGCTCGTGTTCCCAGCAGAAAGCCCATGGGATGCGTTCTCTGTGTTGCCAGTATGTCCTGCAAGGTCGGGGCTGCACAGTGACAGTAGAGCAACGTGGAGTGAAACCCTAAAGATCACATTCAAGGGTAAAAGTTCCATGAGCACCTTTTTAATGCAAAGGCTTTCACCCAGAGGGTTTGGTGACTGCAGCACCTGGGGCCTGGCACAGTAACAGCTCTGCACAGAGCCCTGTGCTGCTGCTGTCACCTGCTGCGGGCACAGCAGCCCGGGGCACTGAGCCCTGCTGGGGAACTGCACAGAGGGTGTGACAGCATGGCCCAGCAGCGCTGCCACCCCTCTGTGCCACAGCACCGCACCAGCCTGCAGCTCCTCAGGAGTCTCTGCTCACCCTCAGCCCTTCTGGGCCCCTGCACTGCACCTCACCTGTATTAACTTCGTGCTCAGATTGCAGGCAGCCACCCCTAGGGCAGGGGCAGAAGCAAGGACAGATGTGAGGACACACTGCAGAGGTGATCCTGGTCCATTATTCTCATTTCACTGGATAAATTCAACACCATATAGCCAGGAAAAAAAAGAAAAAAACTCATACAAGCAGTTAAACCGCACCCCAGGCTGTGCAGTACCACAGCAGGCTTCACAAAGCTCTTGCAGTCCCAGGGGAGTAAGAAAAGGGGGAGGAAACATCACAAGAGATGACTTCGCTTACTCACATCATTGGTGCAGACGCACTTGTTTACATTTGATTGGCCTCATCTAAACTTTGCTGGAGGTTGACCATAATATTTACAAGCTGAAAGAACAATTATGTAGCTGAGAGCAGCTAAATGGAACAAAACAAAACCAGAGACACAGAAATCATGTCATTTGCTGAAGTCAAAAAAACAAACTAAGCCATCAGACCACACATCTGCCTCACGCTATATAAATTTACACCGTGGTACTATTTGTGCAGCTTTACTGCAATATGGATGTTCTTTGAGTTTATAAACACTTACAGTGCTTATGTGCTCCATGTACTTATTTGTACCATAAAAATTTATATGGAAGGATATTTCCTATGCCTCGTCTGTTTGTTTACAGAGTCCACCTTTAAAAGACCAATATTCTTCCCTCTGGGGCCTGTTTACAGTCTGCACCTGTGATGGTTTCTTCAGTTTCAGCCTCATGGGCTGTATTTCTTACATAACTGTTTTCCCTCTTTCAGACACCATTAATCATCCCTCTGTCAAGATCTTCTTCCCACACCAGGCTTTACTGTACATTCCTTGCGTTTTCATACCATGATGTCAGTCCAGAATGGAACAAAGATAAGAATTGCTCAAGATTTTCCTTCAAATGATCCCGTTTCTACAAAGCTATATATAAAATAAAACCCTCATACTCACCATGGAATTTGGAAAGGACCAGGCTTGGGGATTTGTGATTTTCTCATTTTCCATATCCTTATTTCTTGGAAACTAAATGCAAAATTATTTTGGAAAAATGACTGCAGAAGTACGGGGACCAAAGCAAGCACAACACAGCTTTGTAAGCAATGGTAGAGCAACTAGGTAAGTATGTAAATTGCACTGCAAATGTTTTGAAAATAGTTTGTCAACCATGCTTGAAAAATTATGACTTTTTTTTTCACATTTTTCAATGTTTGGGAAAGTGAGATTGTTGCATGCATTTAACACCTTTTCTCCACTGCAAATTATTCAGAATAGAAAGAAGAAAAGAGTACCGAGATGCTATTTCCATTCATTTGCATGTTTCAGAGATAGGATGGACTCCAAAATTTTAATTATCATTTTCCTTTTATGAAAGAAAGCAAACTCTATTAATCTGTCAAATCCCTATTCCTGAGCAAACATTCACCCTCCTGTGGTTTTATTGGACTCAAGAGTAGCTAGCTCCAAATAAGTAAAGATCTCTGCCTTATTTTATTGTAACATTAACACAGTAAAGAGTAAAGATTCTATGTAACATCACAGCCAAGCATCACAGGAGCAGCGTTGTAACATATCTGGCTGTCAACCATCAGCCTATAAAAATACCCAGGCAGCTCTGTTCTTCTCTTGGAGTGAAGAAGAGAGCTGTTCAGGCAGAACAATATTTATTTTATTGACAGATTTTACTGTTATCTGTTACCCACCAGTGGGCTCCATTTGCAGTTTTCATCATAGAGTAATTGCTTATTATAGACATTAGCAGGTTGTTTATTTGAAAACTATTATGCTAATAAGGAACAATCATATTAGCAAGGTGTGCTCTTTACAACTTTATTTGTTTATCCTCAGGGACTAAACTTTGGAAACCTCAAACCTTTTGTTACATACTGAAAGATGTGGAAGTAAAATGTCTGAAGTTTTTTTTTTTCATGTCTGAGAAATTTGCCCAATAATAATCAGTAGTTTTACTGCTATCATAAATAACAGGAGCTGCCTCTGACAGAAAGATGCTCACAAGATTGAAGGCTATTTTGTACACAACCATTTACTTGCAAAGCAGTCTGAAAAAATTATGTTGCTGCTGTATTTGCATATTTTCTTATTATGAATGTTACCATCGCTATAATATACCAACTTTAGTATATTATTAAGCCCAAAGGGAAGGAAGAAACTGATTGTAGCATCACTTCCAGGGCTCTGGGAAAGCACCTGTTTCCCTTATCCTTTGAGCTTTAGGGGCTTTTTAACCTCAGACTCGCCAATAAACTCCCTTAATGATAACCTAGATGGGATCAGTTATATTTACACATCCCAAGATTTCTAACAAACCAACAAGTACTTACAGCACAACTTCACTCCTGCAAGAAAATACTTTGACCATTGGCACAGCTGAATTTTTTGCTATGCTGTTCCTGTTCATTATTTTGCCTTGCTGGGGGTATTTGTACTATATATAGTATCACTTTCAGGCAAAAATTAAGAAAGCAGTCTTGCAATGGGTAGTGCCCACAAGCAGAGGAGAGTTGCAGATTCCAATCTGACTGCATACAAAAGCAACATGACATTACTATTTATATTCCAGTAGCACACAGACCCAAATTTGGGATCACAGCCCAATGTGATTGAGTGCAATGTAAACACATAGGTAAAGAACATCCCAAACCAAGAGGATCATAGGTAAAATGATGACCAAAAAAAAAAAAAAAAAAAAAAAAAAAGAGGGGAGTGGGAAATAAAGCAAGGAGAAAGAAAAAAAGGAAAGAACAACTTGCATGGGGCCTTACCAAACACTACTCAGCTCACCTTTCGCCTGTGGCTCACTTTGGCAGCCATCGAGTGGAGGATGTGGCTTTGGATTAAGTAATCAGACATGTCTGTGTAAAAATGGAAACAGAATAGGCTGGATTTTGTTATGTAAATACATAGATACTAAGCACTCTAAATATCCTAGTGTATTTCCCTTCTCCCTGTTTCTGTGTACATACAGATCTGCATGTATGCTCATGTGTGACTCATAATAAAGTTCATTTAATCTTACTGAAGTGTAAGTAAAACACTGAAAGAGGAGGTAACAATGCAGGGAATCAGACATGTTGTATCAAAATCTCATGTTTCTGTGGGCTGGAGTCCAAAACCAGCAGTCCTGGTGTATTTTGGAAACTTTTACTCTTGAAATTGAGTGAGCACACCCAGATACTACCTGAACCTTCACTTCACTGACTTCATATGAGGAAAGATGGGCAGAAGGAGATGAATTCTTATACCAAAACTATAACTTCTTGCTGTAGTCTCTATAACTGTGTAGAGGCAAACTGTATCAGCAAAAAGAAATATGTAAAAGGCACAATGTTTTGTTCTGAAGCCACTCTTCAGGAAGACCTGTCACTTGACATGATACTTTACAAATCAATGCTTCCTTCAAAACATGGGAGATCTTGCTTCAGTGCTGCCTTTGTGGCAGAAAAGTCTCTCTGAGTAAGGGCTGCGTCACTTCATGGCATGTGCAGAGCTCCTCGGGCTGAAAGCTCAGCTCAGTATCTGTGACTGGGTGCCCTTCCAGCCAAGCCCCTGCTCTGCCTGCTACACAGCCCCCCTCAGCCACGCCAGAGGATCCCGTCTGTGCCAAAGGACTTCCCTGCATCTGGAGTGGCAGGATAAAAGCCAGTTTTAGACAGCTGAGAGCACACAAGAGCATGTGATGTAGTCCCATACTTTAAGATAACATTTCAGCAGCTCCTTAAAACAGGCCTGTGCCCAGTAAGGTTCACCCTTTAAGTCTCTAGTGCAAATTGCAGTGCATGCTCTTCTCGTCTGTGTTTCAGCAGAATGCCAGGCTCACAACACCAGCAGAACCGGGAGTGGGACAGTCCCTTCTGTTTATCTTTGCCTGCCTGCCCCAGATTTTGTAGGCTACTCGTTTCACCTGCCAACACACAAGGGTGGCAGCCTTGGGGTGACAGCTTTCCAACCTCTTCCTCAGTTACTTACATCAGCTGGCAGAAATTCTTCAGAGATGGCAAGAGGGCTAGATATTTACAAGTGGTGTTTATTTTTCTGGAATAGCATATGCAGCCAGCTGCATGTTCTCTTCATCAAAAAGTCTTGTGATCTGAATAGCTTTAAGCCACTCTCCTGTGCCTCTTGTCCTTCTTGATCAGCTTTAAAAAAAAAAAAAAAAGAACACTCTGCTACTTCATGGTGTGCTCTTACAAGCATGATCTTGTTTGTTAGCACATAGAATATGGGATGGCTTAGAGAAGAGCTCTGTGTTCCAGCAGGTTTATATTTGAAGGTGACAGTAGTGAATGGGATCAGCCTGTTTCTCACTTGCAGGGGCTGAGCCTCAGGCTGGGACAGGCAGTGCAGATTTGTGTCCAGTTGTGCTCCAACACCACAGCTTTAAGGCCCTTCTCTAGGACTCATTCTCACTCCAGGTAGCTGGTAAGGGAACTTGCATGTGAGGTTTGTCTTGGTTTCCAGTCTGAAATCTACTGACTGTAGCTCTGGTCACAGTCTAGCTTAGGAGGGGAGACCTGTGCTGGCTTCACACACAAGTGACTACAAGTGAAAAAATACCAGCGACGCCACAGTAGCCAGGAGCAGATGAGCTGAGGCCTCAGAATGCACCCAGAAACACCTGAGGGCAGCGAAGCCAGGCTCAGGCAGCTCCAAAGCCCCACTCCAGCACTCCTGTCACCTCCCCTTGCAGCTGATTCTGCACAGGGTGTGACAGAGAGGGGACAGCCCCCAGACCCCAGGGCAGAATGACAGCACCTCCTCACTCCTCTGCCTCACCCCATGCAGCTGTTGGGTGGGAGGGCAGTGTCCTCCAGAGACACTGCCAGTCTCATCAGGAAGTTCCAGGTGTAGAGGGAATGGGAGCACCACATCTCTGAACAACTGCAATGAGCCATGATGGCTCAAAATTGCCATTTTAATTCTTGCCCAGCAAAGTAAAGCTTGCACAGAATACATTGCTGAAAATAACTTTTTTTCCTCCACTCTTTCCAGTATCTTTTTTTCTTCCAGTTTTGCTTGGTTTTATTTTTAGGCTGGTTTTATTGTCCAGCAAGAACACTAGAGGAGCAGAGAAGGTGGGGATTTTTCTCGCTGTTCAATGGGACTGAGCAGCCCCAAACCTCTCAACTCTAGTTTTGCCTTTCTGCCCTGCCTTCCTCTTGGGGATCAGTTCAGCAGCACTGTTTGGGTTATGTGCTGGATACAGACTCAGTTCTCCTCCATTTTGCTGTTCCTGCAACTCCATTAAATTTCCACTGGATATTTGAAAACAACATTATATATGTATATACACACATAGACACAGACACATAAAACAGAGCTCTTAAAAAGAGTTTACATCCTGGGAGGAAGCCAACATTGATTCCTTTAAATTCAGAGTAACTCCTGACTTCTGAAGGAGTTCATGTGTCTGGGAAGCTGCAGTGGAAATTTGTCTTTCAGTGTTTCTGCTTATCATTCACCAGGGTTCTGGAGTACATTCACATCTTTGTAAGGGCCTGAAGAAGCTTCACTAAAGAACCTTGTTCCCATTAGCAAATCTTTAAAATTGACTGAGGGACGAATGTGTGGAACTAGAGATAAATGTACCACGTTCAATGGTCCTTGCTCCCCTGCTCCCCAGCTGCAGCACACAGCTCCCATACAGCACCACTGCTGCTAAAGCCTCAGTATTTTATCCATCTGTTCACTTGTCACAATGCAGAATAAGTATGTGAAGTGTTAGTATTTTTACACAAGGACTATGGAGGAATCTGGCACAGATGAGACAAGACAGTTTGGGTGATGGCCTGAGTGGTGAGAAGCTCAGGTATGGAACACACTGTGAACCTGTAAACATGCTGCTAATGTCCAAGGAGAAAAGGCTGCTGCCATAAATCACCCTGTCTGTGAAAATATTCCGAAATTACAGCATCAGCCTCTATATTTGAGAGATAAACTATACAGTTTCTTTAGCCTCCCTCAAACTTTATCATAGATACAAACAAAAAGGAAAGATAACAAAAAGAAATTTATCTGAGAAGCCATTTATTTTTATCAGCCTGGACCTCTGGGACACAGTTCATGCAACTTCTCCTCTGCACCATTCCCCTTCTTGGAGTCATCACACTTAGGCAGTAAAATATCTAATTTTAGTAATTGTCAAAGTATTGCCAACTCCTGTATATCTGAAAGAGTCGAATATGGTGTTAGGCTAAGTCACAATCTGGCACCCAGGTCAAGCTGGGGTTTTTTTCAAGGTCAGAATTGCTTCAAGGCTCCAGCCAGAGATGGAGCACAGACACTCAACTTGAACAAACTAGCTCTGGAAGAAATATATCCAAAATGAATGAGGTAGTTGATAAACTCCCAGGACAGAAATGCCCTTTGCTCTTTGCATTAAGAACAAAAAGGCAGGAACACTACAAGGACATTTATATACAGCGGGTGATGGGACACAAAAGCAATTAGATAGTTGGATTTACCTTTACTTGCTCCTACTACTGCCTGTAACTGTCAGAGTTTCAGAGGAGGGGGATCCTTGTCCCGTTTTCCCAAACATCTGGGGCTCATGACTAAGAACTCTGCATGTTGTGTTCAGCAGCAGGGTGGTTTTCCATGTTCCACACTGAAATCTTCCCAGGGCAACCTCTGGCCCCCATTTCTGCTTCCACCTGCCAGGAAAGTATTGTCCCTGCAGAAACTTCTGCAAACAAACCCTCTCAGTCGGCAACAGCCGCAAGTGAGTGTATTGTAAACGGTAATGGAGCACTGAGCAGTTCTTTTCTAACCAGAAAAAGGCTGCTGTCAAGTGATTTAATTTCCCTGCTAAATTGTATAGTAAAAAAGAAATTGCATGTAAAGACCATGTGACTGGGAACGAAAAACCTCTCGTTGGAAGCTTTCATTTGCCCTTTATCACACTGTTTTGCTTCATATTCTATAAATAGCTCATGTGCACTGTTTTTCCTTTTGGCCTCATAACTATGAACTGGTTCCTCACTGGCTTTGCAGAGTCTGAAGAAAATCTCTGGAGAATGCTGTAAGCATATTTGATAGAAGCTCATAAGTGGATTAATTTCAAAACAGGACTCAGTTGGCACATTTAAAAATATATAATAATCAGAGCTGTTTGTAATAGATTCATCTCCTCCTGTAACAGAAATCAGGAATCAGAGTAGCTTGGTTTCTGCAATCTGATTTTAGTTACAGTTAGGCTGCAACTTATTTTTAGTAACAAACTGTTTCCCCGAGACAGATTCGGCTGCTCATTAGCATGGGGAGTCTTCTCTACAAAAAATATATTGTCAAATTTCCTTTTAGCTTTGACTAGACCCACCCATTTAAACATAAACTCCATTCTGCAAAGACAGAGAAGATTTGATTATCCATCTTGTCATTGACAGACAATAAAGATACTGAAAATAAATTGTCTCTCTTCCCTCAACTTTTTACTTAGTATCACCACACAGTTTCCCTTTAATAAGGCAGGGAAATCTGTTAATCTGCATTATGAGCTTAATGAAAAGAAGCATAATTGAAAAATTGTTGTAACGAAAGAGAGTAAAATACCAGTTGTGTTGGATTTGTGATTTTATACCACTCAACTACTTCATCAAAACATTGGCTGGGGGAATCCTCCACAGTGACTCCTCTAGATGTGTTAATTGGCAGGTTGGGATCCAAATCATTGCCTTCACCAACTGATCTTTCCAGAGAGAGTTTAATCTGCTTGGCTTCCCATTTTGCCACTGGTGTCAGCCCACGCTGCTGCAGTTGCAGCCTGGTTTTACTTGTTAATCAGGATTTTCCAAGCCATTTTTTCTGCTACATCCAACGAGGTAACCTCCAGGCACAGGGACTCCTAACATTCCGATTTCCAGTATCAGAAGTGCCAGCTTAGGCCAGGCCAAGGGCCCCTCCAGCCTCCCTCCAGCAGGAGGAGAGCTTTTAAACAGCCAAGGCCATGGTGTTTCAGGGCTATGAACGCCTGTTCTCCAGATGTGCTCTGCTGGGCTTATTAAGGGCTCCCACAGCAAGCAGATTTACTCCAGCTCACCCCTGTGGATGTTGAAAATACCTCCCCTGCGGCACACTACACATGAGGAGATGGTGATCCTGACACAAAACAACATCTCAGAGTCGTGGTCCTGGAAAGCACAGCTCCCACATCCTGGGGTGAAAGCAAACTTGCTTCTGCAAAATACTTACTTTACTAAAGATGAACTCTACCAGGTGCTCAAAGGAGCTAATTCCAAAACTGGCAATGTCAGAGTTCAGGTGTGCCATATGGCAGATTTGGAGCGCTGTGGATTTGGGGTTTTTTAATTCTTTAGCTCCTTTAGCCACTATTAACAAGGTGTCATGGTTCATGTAAATTATTTTCAAGACAGACAAGCTATTGGAGCGGATTGCAATCAATGCCTCCCTAAGGCTTCAACCACTACGATGTCCTGATTGTTCAAATGTTACACAGAACTTGCAAAATTCAAAAGATCACTTATTTTAACTTCTTTGAATTACCAAAGGATGTAGTACATTTCCATACAATTTTCCAGAAAAATAAATCTTTTCCCTAAGAATACTGTTTATTTTTGTTATTTCAACCAGTATTTTCATATCTGAAAACAAGAAATAAACCCCACTTTACTTTAAAAGTATGAATACAATCTTAGCAGTGAATTGTTACGGCATTACAAAAATACCACTGAAATGGGTATGAAAATTGAGCAGTTGGTAGAGACTTTTCATAAGCCAGGGAGTGCAACACTCCTCCAATTCATACATGTTTACACACAGAGCTTTCACATATATGCTTGATTTTGGAAATTATGTCAACTGGAGAAATATTTCTTGATGTAAAGGACTCAGACTTCATACATTTTTCACTGAAAACATTAATAGATTTTTCACTGAAATCACAGCAGCTGATTCAAAAATTCTTAACCCCCTTCTTGTAACCAACCTTGACCGTTTGACCCTGAGAGGTTTAACAGCTAATTGCCTCTTCGAGGGAGGGGTCTGAAAACGGTGGATTTCAAAGAAAAACAGAAATCCTTTTATCTGACATTAGTGTACATGTAGGCAGTGGCAACCTGCTCGGGGTTTGCCTTGTTTCAGTTGCCTGCATCCCAAGAGCGCTGGTTTTGAGCAGGAATGTGGGTGCTCAGCTCGCCGTGATGGTATCTGTGCAGCACCACAAACGGCCCCGCATTCTTGGCATATTTGGTGGCCTGCATCAGCCCCGCTCGGAACAAAAGCACTTGTTTTGGACACATCATTGCAGACTGTTGCCTGATCCAAACTGTCTGCTTCCTTCTGAACTTCTAAACAGAAATGACAGACCCGTTTGTAGTTTTTTAACAGACCTAGCCTCAGAAAACCTGACACTGCCTAAATAGGAGCTGCCTTTTGCATCCAGGTTTGTTTTTAATTTACAGCACATTCTCCAGCTTAATACCCAAAAGACAAAGACAACTTAGATGTAAACTCTAGCTATGTGAGGATTTTACTTGAAACAAAACTCAAATCTGTGCAATGAACACAGGTGTAAGTGCTATTTGAAGGACCATTGCAAACGCTAATTAGGAAGCTGCATTCAGAACTGCACACAGCAGTTTCACCGGCATGCCTGGATATTCAGCCTGTCTCTGAAGAGCCCTAGCATCTCCTGCAAAGAAACAGCATCTCTGTCTCCCCATCCACAAGAGCAATGGGGTAAAGGTTAGGTCCCACAGATTCCCTGTCACTGGCAAAAGGGAACAGAAAGGTGGAAAAACCTCAGATGCACGGCTGGCTACTTTCCCTGATGGCTAGGGAGACAGTTTTGGTAGGAATAGAGTAGCAATTCTATTTTGAGCAGTAAATGAATAAATTTAATCCTCAACTATCAAGGCAAAGCATTCCTTCTCAGGAGAAAAAAGATCCTTGAAGAAATCAGATAGGGACATTGAAATGTCCCGAAGTAAGAACAACCATCTCCATGTCCTGTCTGAGAGGTATTTCACTCACTCGCCCTTTAACATCATCACAGATTTCATAATCACCCAAGCAATCTTTTCTAGTACTTGCTATCCCTGATTTGGATTGTTGTTGCTTTGGGGTTTTTTCCCTTTATTTTAACGCCGCCTTTGGATATTTTCGGCTGCAATTTAGTTCAGTAATTCCTGTTCCATCTTCTGCAGGGATTGGACTCTCTCTAAGCATCATACTGCTCTTTTTTACAGCAGCTTTTTCAGTATTTGAAGACTTTTGCAATTTTTCTTCTGGTCTTTTATTCCCTACACAATCCAAATTGTTTCAAGCTGCCTTCTAGGTTTGTTTCCTATTTGTTTGATCATTCCCACTTTGGAATCTCTCCAATCAGCCCACATCATTCTCAAATCTACCAATCATCTTGGGATGTCCTCTTGGGACATTATTACCACATATGAAACCATGTTTTCCCAGACAGGTTTTAAAATGGCATCTATTAAGCTGAGGGTTGTGTCTTCAGTGCACAGTTAACTTATTTGCACTTAAGTTCATACCTCCCCAGTCAGCCTCACATCAGAGTCCCAGGAACAGAGAAGCAAAAGGAATCACAAGAAATCATCTCATCCATATCCCACCTCTGAGGCAAAATCAAGTACAATATATCTACAGCCTTTTTGAAATACTCCAGCAGCAAAGTCCTCATGACCTCCCTGGGCCATCTTCACATGAAAAATTCTAAATCCCCATTTACCCCTTTCGAAATCTCCAAATACCCATGTACCCAAAACTGCCTCAGTCAGCTGTGTGCCCACCTTACCACATAAACCCAGCACAGTTTGCCTTCAAGAATGTTGTGTGGGATGGTGTGCTAGCTTGTCTTTGCAATAAGGTTCTACCAAATCTACTATGCACAAGTGCAGAGTGGCATCATGATAATTATTTATCACATTTGTAAGGAAAGGAAAGATTTTAAAGTATCATCTAAAGCTTTATGCCATTATTCATTTTTAATACTAAATAAGCATTAAGGTTCTCTAAATTCTCCATGGCTTCTTCCCTCTCAGCTGTCCTTGCATTTCCAAACACAGGTAATGCATTTGTCTTCTTGACATCATCAGGAGACTCCACATTTCTTACTGAGAATGGCAGATAAGTAAGCATTTGCAAATTTTTCATATTATAGGATATTGTATCAAGTCTTGCTGACTTGCATAATCTTTCTTATCTATCAAGTACACCTGACCTGTTCTTTTTTAGTCCTGTTTTTGTTAAAATTAACTGGTTTAAGCATCTGGTCATAATTCACCTTTTCTGTGGTGGTGGAAAGAAGAAAGACATCAAAGAGATGACCTAATACTTGCTCATTTCCATATTAAGCAATAAACTTCTACTCTCCTCTTTGGTTACTTAAGTATTTTCTTGCTATTCTTCCTTGTTCAGCAGTCGCAGTTCAGTTTTAGCCTGAGCTTTCCAGCACTCTGTTATGAGTACCTGAAATCTGTCATACCAGTCCCCTGAGGACAAACACACCTTTGCCATCTTTTCCTGCCCTGCTCAGTGCAACAAGCCCCGCTCACGTCTCACCCTGCCCTCTCTCTGGGACTGTCAGCCGAGAGCAGCTGCACTGTGGCCCTGGCATGGCACGCAGGGATTGGGTTACTGCAGGGAATAACCGCGTTAGCAGCTGGCAAAGCACCTCCAGCCTGGCCTGCCTGACCGCAGGGACGCGCGGTTCAGTGCAAACAGCACCGTCCCCAACTGAGAGGCTCCTGCTTTCCCAACAGAACCTACACCCCACAGGTCCTGCATGGCCAAGGCAAGCCCAGAGAGCACCAGGAGAGACCTAAGTGAATGCTTCCCTTCAACTCTGCCAAAATGAAACAAAAGCAACAGGCCACACAGCAGAAACAGAGGCCCCGCTGCCCGCTTGCACTTGAGCTCCACTGAGAACAAAAAGGGTAACAAAGTTTGACTCTTTGAAAATTTGGTTGCTCCTTCTCTGCTTTTCCACAAGCTCCTTTGTCACACAGGGTGCACAGGAATGCTCTGAGCCCACAGAAAATCTTCAATCCACCTCTTAATGAGACAAATGGTTTCAGGGAAACCCAGATGAAACACGACAAGGCATAGTAATACAGCCAGAAGGACCCTATTGATCTGCTTTACAAATGGAAAATACTGAGAAGCCAGTGTAAATAGGAACAAGCTGCAAGAAATGTTGTGTTAACCTTAAATTAACTACCTAAGAGCATGGCAGGCATCTTGCTGATAGTTCTGCACTTCACATAGCTCGTACAGTCATACAATCCTAGCAGCTTCAGTGGGAAGGAAAATGAAATCCTCCAGTCCTTAGGGAAAAGTCACAGTTTATCTCTAGAAAGCATGAAGCTGCAAATCTGAAAAGATGCCAAAGTTGACAGTTAACTGCCACATACTACTGAAGTCTTTTTTTCCGCCTTCTTCTTAAACTCTTTCTTCCATTCCCAGGCCAGACTGGAGTTTGGAAGTCAGTGAATGAATTCCACAAGTACTACGGTTTGTACTTTCCCCAACAGCTCAAAAGCGGAGGTATCAGATTTCACAGCCCTGTGAGGAGGCTGGCACGGCTTCAAAGCACTTCTGAAATACCTCTCACTTTATCCTGAGGAGACAATGGCCTCTGGGAAGGGACCTGCAACACGCCTTCCCTCCCAGAGCCGACCGTGACACATCCCAGCTCCTGCAAAGTAACACCAACACAGCGGGAATTTCACAACCTTGTACCAAGGCAGAACTTACCTGTAAAGTCTGAACCAAATCAGACAGCATTTGCGATCTCAACATTTTTAAAGATGTCTTGGGCCTGTCAAGATTCAAAAATGGGTTGGATTCAAGTCCCATGTTGGCTTCAATGTGCTAGTCCTGGTGGAAAGCAAGTGCTTTCGACAAGCTCTTTTAGTTACCAAAATAGCTTTGTACTGCATTATCAAAATGACACAATCTTTAATTTTTCTTTTGACTGGAGTTAAATTTTAAAGAGACAAATGGATCAATTCCAGAATTTATAAAGACAGGTCTCATAAAACCTTCCTATCCTGAATTATGTCAGACAGCCATTTTTGAAAGACATCATTTTCTCCTTTCTCCTTTGATATTAAGAAAAGTCAACTTTCCTAGTTCCTTGCATAGATAGAACATGCAAGATTTTGTATATTTTTGCCAATCCATTTACAATCGAAAACTTTCACTCCATCTCAGGAATGGTTGCAAACATCACCTCAATAGAGACAAGGGCATGCCAAAGAAATGGATTTTTACTAGGAATAGCAAAATGAAATAAGAAATAGGAACATAAGAAGAAATACAAGATACATAGAAGATAAATAGATATAAATATATCAAAATCAGCAAAACTAAGTAAATACTGCACTGAAAATATCCTTCTAAGCTCCAGGTCAATGGAAAATTTTAATTTATAACTGTATCATGTGCAACAGAGCTGCTGCCAATTCCAAACATGACAACTGGGTGATATATGGCATTTCCCGTGTTCTTATACACCCTAGTATTTCAGTTATTAAATGACAAGCTGAGAAACAGTAACACAGAGACAAGTGACAATAAAGCTGGTGAAAGGATTAGTCGAAATTTGTCCAAGTGTGATGGAAAATATGGGAAGAACAAAACATGAGCTGCATTGGTGCTTGGAAAAAAAAACAAAACTCAAACCACTTGAGAATTTGAACCAAGGTCAAAATGAAACACTAGACACATTCACGAGGCAAGATGGCACACATTTGGATGATCCTCAATAGAAAAGCTTTCTAAGGGAAAGGGAAAGGGAAAGGCCAGCTGAAAGCACAGCAGTCAAGTGCTCCATCATCCCCTCTCCCTCTTCAGAACCTACTGGAACAAACTCTGTACAGGCAAGAAACAATCTCAGCATTGCTGCTCAGCCATGAGTCTCCTTGCTAAAGAGCAAGGAGAAACAACTGCCAAGTTTCCAAGTTTTCCAGGAAACAGAATTTACCCTGATTACTTAATCCCCTTCCCTCCTGTTAATCTGGTGTTTTGCCCCTGCTCTAGTTCGGTCCAGCCCCTGGGTGATGAACAGCTCACATGGCAAGGTTTGGGTGCTGAGGAATCTGTCCTGCTCTGTTGTTCCCATCCACAACTGACGTGACTGTGTTACTTCAGGTAGGTTATGAAAGTGTTGAAACTGTCTCTCAGAGCCTCGGCCCTTAAGCCATATCAGAGAAATGAGCCATTCTTAGGGGATGCTACTAAATTTGGGAATCTCTCACCAGTACTGAATGCAAAGCTGGTAAACCCAACATCCAGTGCATCTCCTTCCAGTTCCTTTCCAATAATCTCATCATGAAACCTTTATGTTTTTCTAACTTCCAATGATGTTTCGAGCTAAAGCACCCAAACTGTAAAGTCAAGAATCAGCTGCATGTTCCTTGAGGCAGAACAGTCACAAAATTCAAAGGCAAAATGAAAGAAGACTCTTTGAGGATACAGTTTGCTTTCCCTAATGAGTCCTCGAAAACAGCAATGGGGGAAGCAAGGTTAAAAAAAGGAATTATTTTGAGATAACATTTTAAAAGCAAAAAAAGTAGAATTTGAAAACATAGCACATAATAAAGATCAGCCACAAGCCATAGTACTGGCTGCAGTTTCAACTTATTTAAACTAAAGTATGCTGTCTCTTTTCCAACGTAGGCTCTATGAGCCCATATATTGTTGAGGAAACTTTTTCCCATGAAACCATTCCCACTCCGGTTCAGAGATAGGCATTATGGTCAAGCCATGTTTCTAACAATAATGTTTGGTTTGGCAAGTTGTAGTGTGGTTATCTTGGCAAACAGATGCTTTTTTTTTTAGCCTATGCCATTTATTTGGTCCCAGTACATTCCAAATTATTTTGATGAAACTTCAAGTGTGATATGAAGGGAAAGTCATAGCTAGTAAATCACCTGGAAAGACCCATAAAGGACAGGTCTTGACGGCCTCACCCTGCCAAAGAAACAACACTTTGGGTTGCTGTTCTGTTACAAATTAGAAATGCTTACAGTAAAAGCAGGGGTTCTTTTATTGCAAGTCAAGGAAATATATACAGCACAAAGAATAGTAATATGACCCTCCAGCTATGCTCACCCTAGAACAGAAGGATCATAACTCTGAAGAGCAGTCAGCACTTAAGTTCATAAAGTTACTGAGGCAGTTGTCACAACATTCCCTCTCTCTGTCTTTGTAAATTGTTATTTATGTGTATGCACATGTATGTGCACAGACACACACTTTTAAATATGCGGATTTTTAACTTAAAGGGGAGAGTTCACATCAAGCAGGAGGAGGAGAGAGTTGTTTCTTTATCAGAACTATCTCACTTCAACAGAACAAAACAGAAAAAACACTGCAAATAGCAAAAAGACAAAAAGAAGATATTAAAGTCCTGAAATGATGCATGATAGTTCACGCAAACATGCTTTCTTTGTGGTGTTCTTGATAGGTTTGCTGCTCTTTAACAGTGCTGTAACAATTGCAATGCTTTTCCTTCAAATACAATTTTTTTTTCAAACAATTTACAATATTTGCAAATTATATTAATCACTTTTTATAAACCTGAATACCTTAAGAAGCTAGTTTCACAAGTAGGAGCAAATGGCTTGGTTCTCAGAAATGTGCCATAACCTCAGAGCCCAATGTAAAAGACAGCATCTGTCAGTGCCTTGCACTTGTGAAAATCAGGCCAAGTCCAAAAGCTGCAAATAAAGATACTTCCTATGTCTGTCCCTTGAAAGTAATTTCCAATGACTTTATAAAAGTCTCACTTGCTTTTAAAACAATAAATAGAAAAAATTCATAGTGCTTAGTTCCGATTTCTATTCACACAGTTCCTCCCCACAAATGCTCAGCTTTAAGATGTCCTCAATAAGAAACGCAGACACAAAATCCCAACTTTCCACCTTCCCCCAACCCAAACACTGACTGCTCAGGAGTTAAAAATAGCAGCAGCAAGCTGATAGAAAACTGGGAAAAGGAGAGCATTTGAAAATTAATGCTTGGATTCACAGCATTATCAGGATAGGCTGACTGACAGCTAATCTTAGCTGCATCTATAGGAAATTTCATTATTTAATTTCTTTCACTGCACATGGAACAGAAGTATTACACAATGACTACAGTTAAATGTAAACATACGGCCTCTTAATTTCACAAACATTCTTCAGATATCATCTAACCAGGTAGGCAGATTTATGTGTATTTGTCTTTCCCAGAAGATATCCCTCAAATCAAACAGCAATAGAAGAGGATTATCTAATTTCCTGAGCTGCCTGCTACAGAAGCAAGAACCATACACAGATCTCTCTCACATGGACAGAGGTCCAGGTGAGCTCTCACCTGCAGAAAAGCAACTCCAAAGTGACCCTGGCCAACAGAAACTGTTGAACTGTAGCCCACCTCACAGGGGTGGGCTGTTGAGTCCTGGCTGAATATTCAACATCCTCCGCAACACAAAGAGTGCAACATTTCCTCCAGCGGATGAATATCCAGCTTTAAACACATCCCATAGGACATGTGCATCTTAACAGAAATCAAATCATAACTCTTAGCCCACACAAAACCCATCACGTCACGTAATGCACTAATGAATAAATACCTATGAAATACAGATGTTAACGCTGTTGTGGGATAAAAATAGAACTGAGTTTTCAAGGGCAATTAATGACTTCTGATTAAGCTGCAGTTGGTGCTGTTGGAGCATTTACTGGTTTTACACATATACATTCATACACACAGACTTTCTCAGACAGTCACTCTGATGCTTTCCCCATTTCCCCTTTCCTTATCTTCCACAGTTTCACCTAATTCCCTTTTCCTTTTTTTTCTTTTTTTCTCTTGAATCAGAACACACCTACATGATAGTGTATTTTAGGTCCTTCACACAAGAAGAAACAAACACAAATAATTTGCACTGCTCTCTGCACAGACAAACACACTGCTATGGACACTGTCTTTTCTTTCCAGCACATCAGTTTCCTTCAACAAGCTGCACTCCAGCAAAGGACTGGAAAAACACATCTTAAAAACAAATTAATTCGCTTCCTACAAATTAATTTTTTCCTTTCTGTATTCCTAAAGCTTTTATGTACAATTTCCTCTTTTGCTATTAACAATAAAATTGATTAAAGACAAATTACATTTCTGTAGGCATTGATTGGCTAAAGCGTTTGATAGAGCGCATTCCGGATGCATCTGATCCCATAGATCCTGTTTGGGAAGCTGCCACGGACTCCAGACAGCGTTTGAAGTGCAGTTATGCAATGGATGCCACAATGCCCGAGCAGGCAAATTATCGAGCCTTCACAAGGGAGCCTTTGGTGGATGAGCCATTCACACCGCTCCGAGCCGGGCTCCGGGAGCAGGAGCTGCAGCTCTCTCTGGGCACGGAGCGGCCGAGGGTGTGCTCAAAGCTGCTGCACAGCGACCACAAAAGTGGTCATTGGGAGTAGTTCAAAACGCTTCGCAAGAATGCTTTGATGCTATCCAGAGCAGGGCTACTGGCCGGTAGCTAAACTATAATTATGCTGGCTGGATCAGAAAGTCAGGGTTGAGTTGCAAGAATTCCCTTCTCGGCTCACCCGTTCCAGACCTTGATCAGGGCCAATGTACTTTTGGGAAGTTCAGTTCCAGAGAAAATGTAAACCTACAGCTGAAAACCTCCTGGGTTCAGTTTTTGCTTTAAAATCTAGGTCAAGTCATTCTCGTAGTAGTGGCAGACTTTCCATGCAGGTGGGGATACTCTGTACCCAAGAAGGTACAAAGAAAGAAATGTTTACAAAAATCTAACGGTAGGTGTTAGAAAAAAAAACAAATCAGCATCAGTTCATTATAAGCTTTGTGTCTGGCCTGGCTACCATCTGTGATGGGGATTTTATTGTGCAGTGGAACAAGAGCAAGATAGAGCTTTAAACAATTGCCTGGAGCACACAAGTCCTCTGTTTATTCCTAGGAACATATTCATAAATTATAAACTGAAGGAGGACCACTTGGACTGCAGAAAATTACTTCATCCTGACATGTTCTGACTGCTCTGCGACCAGCCTGATTCCCACGTGTTTTGTCCAGGTCTGTAACCCCCGTGCACCTGAGCAGTGGCACTGAACTCGGTGTGTCAGGGTGAGCCAGCAGCAGCACTGACATTTCCCACCCCGCTGGGCTGGCTGCAGCCTGGGCCAGTGGCATCATTTACAAGCACTCCTGCTCCAGGGCAGGACAGCACTGAGCCCTGGCTGAGCCCTCCGCCCTCCTCTGAGGGCACTTCTGCTTAGCAGAGACCAGGTAAGGCCAGAACCACGTGAGCAAAGTTAAATTCAGCATCCAACCTCCACTTGGATCATGCCATTTTCCTGGGCACAGATTGCAGTTGCGGACTTTGTCAGGCTTTTCCCAATCCTTGCTGTCTATTTTTACCCCACTGCATCCCTCCACAAACAAGTGTCCAAGCTTGAGCCTGGACCCAGCTTTCACCTCCTTCAAATTCTGCTGGTGGGAGGAAGGGTGACATCTATTCTCTGCCCTCTAAACTGGATCTAAAACAGGGCATCAACTAAACAATAATTACAACCTCTAATGTGTTTATTTGCTGCGTGCCTCAGGACATTGGTTTATGGAAGCCTTTGCACAACACACTCTCACACCTACCCCATTTTCAGACAAAAAACCTGGCAGGGAATCCCAATTTTTTCCCTCACCCCCAAAGAATCCTTATGACAGTGAACATCCTTTAAGCAGCCTCATTTTAAGTCTCACCATTAAAACAAAACGCAGCACAAAACAATACACTAATATCTTATGGACTGCTTCATATGGTAAAGAATTATCTTGTTAATTCAGCCAACTCTCAGAAATTAATGCTTTTTTTTCTTGTCTTAGGAAGTCAGGGTACCTTATTGTGTTTGTGTATTTCAGTTCACTCTGCCATACATTACCCTGATTAATGCTGGCAGTGACAAAGCTGAAGAAGTAATTTAAAATCATGATCATACAGAGGCATTGCATTTTCCTGCAGCAAAATCAGCTCTCCTGTTTAACTCTCCTGACCTTTCATTTCCTGTGAAGGAGCACAGGAGGTAAAACCTGTTTCTGAAGGCACTGCTTAAAGAGTTCCAACAAGTTTGTTTTTGAATTATTTTCCCTCATAACAAATGAAAATGCATTCAGTATTACACCTAGGGAGACCACAGTACTGTAAAGACACCAAACAGCTACACTACAGGTGGAATTAGGCTAAAACACCAAGCAAAGTCAATCTAAATTTATCTTTGTCGACCTTTGAGAACAAGAGAAGAAACCATGCAATGCAGATGTTAGGGATGAGAAATCTGACTTGTTTACTGGGTAAAGTTTTCTTTGAATAAATATGTGGAAACACTGAAAACAACAAAATATGCAAAGATGACAAAGGGAGAATTTAAGCACATTGGACTTGTAATTTGTTTCCCTTGAGTTTCACTTTTTGTTTCCTTCTAATTATAGCTCCTGAAATATTTTTAGGTAGTACTTATAATATAATGACAGTTATCTATGTCAATTGTAAGTCATAGATGGCTTAACTCCTCTTTTTAAGAATTGGCCTTAACTATTTTCAGACTAAGCACGTACTTCCTGTAACTTCCCAAAATAACATTTGGCGATCACTGGAGCTAGAAGAGCTGCTGCTTGCTGGAAAGTGACACTTGCAGTGTCTACACAAAGATCAAATATAAATTTATCAGAGAGCACCTATCCGAGTGTCTGTTATGACACAGTCAGTCATTGATTCTTCACTGACAAGCTACAGAAAGTCACTTCCACTCTGCACACACACAAACCTAATAAGCGGGAAAAGAACGTCAAGAAAACAAAGAAAAAAACCACTTCAAAAAGTCAATTAAATTCTTATAGGTTTAAGCACAGCTCTTCTAAAAAAATCTCACCTATTCAGCATCAATTTATATTCCTGTTATATATGCCAAACATCCTGCTTAAATTGCAAGGCTGTTAAGCAAATGGACTGACAAACCCACGTCACAGTTATGACATTATTTGCTTAGCAAGGATATGTGATTATTTTACAGTGATGGAAGTTTCATTAGGAAACACTTCCACTGCACTGCCAGACAGCAAGGTGTGCAGCACATACTGTGGGAAGGAGACTCTGATCTGCACACCAAGTTCATTTGGGATCCCATCAGAACGAAAGTTCTCTGAGCCACTGGTCTTCTGGTTTCTTGTTTCTCTTATTCTAATGCCAGGATAAGTTTAATAGGATGCTATCTCACACTGGAAAGTTCTGCCTTTTGAGTTATTACTGGGTAACCATGTTCTAAATTGTGTTTATTTAATGATGTTTTGGAAAAAAAAACCCAAATAAACAGTGCGTTCACTTTTTATTTCAAGTGAAATCATTCCACATATCAAGTCAGGAACAAAATTACTCAAGCAGGTAAAATCCTCCCAGTATTCTATCAGGCCTTCATTTCCAGCTGAAGATACCAAAGAAGACCAAATCTTTTAAAATCAAATAATTCTGTGGAAAACCAATCTTATTTCCCCCTCCTTTACCCCTCCTCCCCAATATTTATGCTATAAGCCCATTTACTCACAGTAAAACTCAAGAGCCTGTGGTTTCAGAACCCACTGCCTACTATGGCAATTTCAAGTAAAGGATTTCACATTCTCCCCTGTTCTTGGGTCATTTAAGTCCAAGCCAATGCTGCTCACAGGATGTCTCCAGAAGGTTCTGCTGGCTTGTTGTTTCACTAAGGCAGCACTGTCCCCAGAGTCAGCATTTGGCAGTCAAAGAACATTCAGGTGATAAAAGTGCTTCACAGAAAAGAGGAAAGCAAAGGAGAAGTTCAGAAAGGCACCAGGAGCTCACTAGTAAGGTGAAGAGGTGAGGAGCTCAACAATAAAAATTTCCCTCCTTGAAGCATCCAAGGGAAGAGGTATTAGGAGGAAGAAAACTTGCTGACTGTGACCTTAAAAGAGACTTCTGTTTCAGCAGGGAGAATCGTAGGCATCATATCTTCACGGAAGCTTTGAAGATCTACATTTCATAGAACACCAGCTCTCACAATGAGACTGCTGGAATAACAAACACAGGCTCCCCAAAGCACTTATGTGTCTGAAGAGCCATTCTTAATTTAAGGATACACTTGCCTTAAGCTTCTGTGTTTAGTTTATAGGCTTTGTTTAGTAGAGATCACTTTGATGAACCTTTAGCGGGCACTGAACTCGTGAATAGCAGCAGCCTTCAGAGTCAGGGGTAAGCGTGACTTCCACTAACAGATTCCAAAGAAGGGGGTTGAGAGCTGCAGACCGGGCTTGAACTGATTATCTTCTGGTGAGAACATCTCAGCAGTGCAAGTTCGAACGAAACTCAGGAGTGGAAGGGACTGAACACAGAAGGGAACTTTCCAGCAACTGAGTTTTCTGAGCGAGCGAGATGGCATTAAACTGAACAGAGGAAGCACTGAAGTGGACACTGAAATCTGGAGGGACAAAAAGGGCTGGACAGTACTACTGTTCTGCAAGGACACATTTTACGTGGCTTCCTTACCAGAATTTGCTACCCAACACTACAGAGGTTAAGTAATTCTTACTCATTATTTAATTGTCCTAACATCTCGCTGAAGAAGGTAAAAATCAGTTTTGCTTTCCATACACAAAACTAACGCAATAATACCAAATTATTTATTCACATTCATATAATGCTTTGGAAGAGGCAAAACTAAACAGCTCTAATTTTAAAAATAACACAGCAGGCAAAAGTCTCTTGATCTTTCACATCCATGTGTCACGTTCAGGCCCTTCTCCTTATCTTCCACCTCAGATGACAACCCTCAGGATTACCCACATGACTGGGAGACTGGTGAAGAGCCAACAGATTACCAGGCCACTTCACACAGCCCAACAGGGAAGAAATCCAGGCAAATTGCCTGCGGGCAGATTTAGGACAGAGAATTTCAGCTTACCTTCCCCCGGTGCCGCTGAGGTGGCACCGACGTGTGGCTGAAGGAGACGGACCCTGCGCCAGCGGGCCGCGTTCCCACAGTCACAGCCCCGCTGTGAAGAGGCTGGAATTAATGCAAAACATGCTGCTGATAAGGGCAGGCTGTCAGGAGGAGCCGCACCACGGCCAGGGGGCTGAGCAAAGCCAGAGCTTGTGGGAACAGGGCGGCTGGGCAGGAGGGCAGGCAGTGCTGAGGGGGAGCAGGAGGGCAGGCAGTGCTGAGGGGGAGCAGGAGGGCAGGCAGTGCTGAGGGGGGAGCAGGAGGGCAGGCAGTGCTGAGGGGGGAGCGGGAGGGCAGGCAGTGCTGAGGGGGGGCAGGAGGGCAGGCAGGGCTGAGGGGGAGCAGGCGGGCAGGCAGAGCTGAGGGGGGGGCAGGCAGTGCTGAGGGGGAGCCGGAGGGCAGGCAGTGCTGAGGGGGAGCAGGAGGGCAGGCAGTGCTGAGGGGGAGCCGGAGGGCAGGCAGTGCTGAGGGGGAGCAGGAGGGCAGGCAGTGCTGAGGGGGGAGCAGGAGGGCAGGCAGTGCTGAGGGGGAGCAGGAGGGCAGGCAGTGCTGAGGGGGAGCAGGAGGGCAGGCAGTGCTGAGGGGGAGCAGCAGCGCCCAGCCAGCGCAGAGGCCTCGGCGCTGCTCCGAGGAACCATGACCAAACCCTGCTGCAGTGAGACCACGGCGGTGTCTGAGGACACCACTTCAGTGGGAGAAGACGACAGTTTTTCTCTGAAGTTAGTCATTTAACGGACAAATAATGACTTTTTGGCCCTGCATGGGCTCAAATGCATGTTTTGGACTGAGACCACAACCACAGGAACTGAAACTCACCTTATTTCCGTCAGCCTTTTAAAAACAAAAGCCAACCTGGCCTTGACTTCAAAAGATCCGGCCTGAGGAAGAAACTGACAAGTCTGCCTTGCACCCAGCTCAGCTGGCTGCAGAATCGGGATGTGCAGGAAATTTGGGGTTTGTTTTGCTCTCAAGCTCCTGCCTTAATCAAATTTCTAAATAGTTTAAAGAAAAATGAACTGCTGTTTTAAATTCACAAGCGGAAGGTGAAACAGTAAGTTGATAGATAGTTAAAATTATCATTTCTTCTTTCAGTCCATCTTCAAAAAGGTGGAAAAACAAAGCACTACCACAGCAATGATGAAACTGAGCAGGACAGTAGCCATGTCCACAGTAACCTGAGGAGAAAACCCCTGACATTTCAGCTTTATTGTACGTTATTGACAGCAAATAATTCACAACAAAACTGACATTTTATTCAATCTAACTAATAGCTGGTTATTACAAAACGAAACAAAAAACAAACACAAGCAAACAAGGGGAGAAAGAGCTCACTTCCCAGTCTGAGAGATGGACCCCGGGAAAAGCCCCATGAGCAGAGCCATGTGCAGCAGGAGGGACTCTCTCCCTGCTGACATTCCAGGAGGGTTCAGCCATGACATCCAACAGACAAATGGTGCCAGACTGATTTTGAAAAGAAAAAAATAAAAGTAAAAAAGAAAGGCACAGATTGTGACAGCCATATTCAATGCCACGAGCCTTTGGATGGACAGACAGGTGCAGAGCTGTAACTCACAACTTTTCCTCTTCAAAAATTACTGGTAAAAATACCAAAAACATCATCTGGTTGTTTTAATTTTTTATCAGTTCTGTAGCAGCATTGCTGCTGGTTTTTCCTTGCAATACTCTTTCCTCTATGAACACTGTAGGTGAATTCTCCAGTCAGGTCATTTTTCCAGCAAATTAACCAGCACTTCAATTTCTATAGACAGAATTAGGGTCCAAGACTGGTTGAAAAAGCAGAACCGTTTTATCAAGCCATGACACAGCACAGCTCCACTTCCTGCACTTCTGATTCAACACAATTTATCTCCCTACAGACACTCATTTCTCTGAGAGGTATTCAACATCTACAAAAGGCAGATTGGTTTTATTTTATTTCATTTTATTGGTGTCCATCTCCAAATACAACTGTCAAGTATCCTAATGCAGCAGAAACAGGAGTTTTGGGGATCCCACCAAGCACAGCCTTTCCATAGGTTGTGGAGCATTAGAGGGACTTCCCAGCAGTTTCTTTTCCATGCCCCTTCAGTAACGTAAAGTTCCAATTTTCAAACCATCCACCAATTCAGATCAGGAATCTGGAATGGCACGGAACCTTTTACCAAAAAACCTGTGCCCAGCAAGCTCCACAAGGCACAAAGAGTTTGAGTTCTCCCTCCATTCTTCCCCCTTGAGGCCTCACACCCAGCCTTACCCTGTCTTACAGCAGACATGCAGCATTCTTGGGCTGTTTTCTGTGACATCCAAGCCTGGCCACTGAAGATGCACATTAATACTCAATTATGCTGTTACTGCGATCTCAAATGTAGAACAAAAGCTTCCAACCTGGAAATATTTAAATATAGAAGTCAGCATAACACCTGCTTCCTCAAGTAGTCATTGACTGGCCTCCACCTTCTCCTCTTATGTATAAATGTTCTTTCAACATACATCTGGAAACCACAGATTCCTTAGTTCATCTTTTTGAGAATAGTATCACCTTAAAGAAGCAAAGACAAAAGTTTTTCTCCAAATTGAAAGTCCTGAACTTTCTTTCACTTTTTTTTTTTTTTAAATGGGGATCTGCTAAGTTCATAAACAACTTATTTACAGTATCTTCAAAGTCACATCTCAGTGAAAATACTGATAGGCAGATAAATACAAGGTGAACTGGACAAGGGTGAATACTGTCACTTTACGGTATTTACACTTCCCTATCACCACTGAACCAGCCTCAAAGTTTGCAAGCTGAAAGAAATCAGACAAACAAAAAATCGACCCAAAAAAATACCCGCAAATCATCTGCACCCAAACACGGCTTGGAGACCACAAAGAAGATGGGCAAAAATTTGCCGTTACTTCTTTATTTTCAGTATTATTTCTTTACACTGAACTAGCCTAGGTGAATGAAGCTGCAGGACAAGCAGATTGATTCAAGGAGCAGTTGAATGCTGTACTGAAGCTGCTCCCAAGCACTGGAGTCAGCTAATCATTGCAGAAACACCCGTGAGGCCGCTCCGGCTGCTGCGCTCAGCTGTGCCGCGGTTACACAACTCCAACACGCACGGCTGAGGGGACCCACTCAGGCACACTCTGCTCGTGACCCAGCCCTGCAGTGAAACAGGGCACAAAAACAGCTTCAGCTGAAAGTCAGCTGGTAGCAAGATGGACAAAGTGCTTGATTCTTAAATATGCACAAAGTAAGGCTACAGCACCAGAACATGCTTATAAACATGGCCTGAGCTCTCGTTTTGCTTTCTGAATTTGTACTTTTACAGAAAAGACCCCAAAACAACACTATGGAAGACATGGTATATTTTAAATACTAAGTAAAGAGGTTAGTATCAAATACTAGAAGGACAAAAATTTATTTAGAGTTCCACAGCATAGACATCAACTCAGAATCAAACTGAGCTTGAACACAGCAATCTTTGCCAAAACCCAAGTGTGTAAATGCTCCTTGTGCTCCTGGAGACTGCTTCAAATGGTTTTTCCAACTCCTCTCATTTTCAACCAATAGCACTAATAAAATGCATTCAGTACAGAGTTTTTGAACACTGAAGCTGTGCCAGTAACAGAGCCAGAAAGGAACTCAAATAATAACCAGAAACTTCCACTTGAAAAAAATTAAAAGCAAAATAAACTCCCGAGCATCTGAGTTTTACCAGCTGATCTAGGACTGATCCCGTGTGCTCATTTTCAAACTTAGAGAAATGACAATCAGTTCTGTGGCAGACAGTACGAAAGAATTCATAAAAGGATAAGATAGTATAGCACTGTATTTTTGAGGCATTTATGCTTTAATTTAAAAGGGTTTAGTTCATAATCGTATATTTATTAAAGTTTGTAATTCATAAGAATAAAAATCTATGCAATAATCAAGAGTTTTAGGTTTGGTTATGAACGTACTTTGTTGCAAAAGTCTTTTCAAAACATTTGCTGAATAGGCATCTTTAATTTTACTTAGGAAACAATAATGATTAACATAAGCCCTATGCACATTAACATCTTTAACAAGCTCCTTCTCTGCCCATGTGTTATCACTAAGATGAATGGAAAGCCACCAGATGAGCACTATCCCCCCTGCCATCCCTAATGGCCACTGTCAATTCCTACACTTTTGTAGAATTCATTTTGGTTTATGAACAAAATTTGCTCACAGAGGTATAACTGTGAAATACTCCTACCACCATTAAATGAAGTCACTGGTGCCTTTTAAAGCTTAACAGTAGCTTCCAGCACCTCCAAACTTGTGATTTTAGGAATTGCAAGATTCTGCAAATTACCTGGAACAACGCAAAGCACAATGGACATTAAATGCTTTTCTATGCAAGGCACTTAAACATCAACACAGGCTTATCTTTAGCAACCAAATCAACACAGTGGACCTTAACACAAAATTAAAATGGGTAACTTGGAAATTTAAATACTGGTCTGATGCACGTGGCTTTCTTTTTAAAGCAAGTGCTGCCTTCTTAGGTATTAAAGGTTCTTTGGAAAAATCCACATCACTGCTCATCAAGGGTAACAGGTGAGCTACTCCAGATCCACTTGCCCCTTCCTACATAAAAAAGCAGCAAAGCCTGCTGCTGCCTGGTATCAGAACCTTGCTCTGTCAGCAAAGGCCAAGATTTCCCAAGGCAGCACTTGAGCAGGCACAGGTCCCTCTCAGACTGCAGCCTCCCCACGCACCAGCACCCTCACTCTGCCAGCATCACCACTGCTGCAGTTGTTCCCAGTGAATCTGGAATGATTTAAGCATTCTTAAGCTACAAGTCCTTTCTTAAGTGAATATTCTGACTTCACAGGGTCAAAGTGGTTTTACATGTGCAGTAATACCAGCAGAGCTAAGGGACTGGTAAGCCTCCAGCAGAAGGAGAGGTGAAGAGCAGCTGTGCAATGGCCCCTTCATCTATACTGCAGTCAGAAGTGGACACCGCACTAACCACAGCCTAATCCCAGGCATCATAAACATCTCAAGGGGAAGAAACCCCTGCTTTGAGGGCTGACAGCCTTCCTGCAGGGAGAGCTGCTGCTGTGCCTGCCTGCCTTTTCCTGATAACAAGAATTCTTTTGAATGTGCACTAGTCCATGGAGTAGCTTCGTGGAAGCGGGAGGGACCAACGGGGACCTGACATGGCTTCAAATTCAATTATCACTTCAACAACATTTTACTTGAAAATCCATGATCTCAGTATTTTTCCAGTCCCCAAAAGAATTAAGACTCTGCAAATGCTATGCACAAAAGAATTTTCATCTGCACAGAATCAGTGTAAAGCAGAAGAGAGTCACAGAAAAATTCTTCCTTGTCGTGCCTCTTGCACTGATTTCCAGACAATCATCTGAGCTGTGCTTTTTGAATTTTGTGCTGAAGTCTTGCTTATGGTTTCCAAGTGATTTTACATGCTGTGAACCCTTCCCCAGAATTCGGTGGAAGGAGAGCTGTATCCTGAAAAGTCTCCAGAAAACTGAAACAAGGGCTTTAGTGAAATAATGCAAGGAAGCTCTCCCTGCTCCACCTAATTACACTTCATTCTTAAGCTACGGTGGTCCACAGCCATTCTCAGTGACAAACCATGGAAGCATCACAGAAAACCTGGTGGGACAATTTCAGGTATTTGAGACAGCTTACCAAGAAAATAAAGAAGACCCAAAACCCACTACAGCAGATAAAACAGTATCTAGTTTATTACATATAGAAAGAGACTTCCAGAATTTACAAACACCCACATTTTCATTCCAGGGAAAGAGTCAATTTAAAAAGTTCACCCATTTTTTTTTTTTTGTTTCCATTTTGCTTTGTGGTTTCCTGTTGGTTGTTTTTTTTTGTTTGTTTTTCTTCTTTACAATATATACAATGGAAGACTTTGATTTCTTTTTTCTGATTTTTTTGTCAGTTCCTGTGCAATTGATGAATTCAAGTTGACACTTGTAAATACCCATGTACAGTAATGTTTGTCTTCATTGCAGTTAATACAGACTATTATTTTACAAGGAGTACAAAATTATTTTTCTTTTGGAAAGAATTCAGCTCAACATCAGGGTTATCTTACAACTGATAGTATCAGTAAATATGACTGTACAATCAAGGCCCAGGGACCAATGACTCGTATTATATTATTTTCTGAATTACAATCTTAAAACAAGAATAGTACCCTACTCTATTCTTAGAAGCCTTGTTTTAAGCAGGTTCCCCACTCTGTTTACAACAGAATATAGTATACCTCAGTTCCACATCAAAAAAGATGTGCTGTAGGAAAAGTTACATTTAATTAAAAAAGTACATGTATAAATCAAAACCTATGTTAAATATTTAATACTCTTCAACCAACATTAAGTTTTGTATGTAATAATTTACAATGATGATTTGTCGTACAGGTTTTCAGCAGCAAAGGAAGTTGTGTAAATGTGCTAGTTAAATACCCATTCTCACCATGATGTAGTGGTGGGCACATCAGTTCATGTGGCCAGCTAAGTCCTTATGGTAGAAGATGAAGAGAGACTTGTCCAGGTGTCACAGTGCTTCTGCTTGGCACAACACAGGATGTGCAGCTCAGTCAACAACTCCTGAGGTTTGTGTAAAGTAAACAAACTGAACTGGATGCATCGTACCCATTTACAGAGGAAGAGGAGGAGGAGGTGAGGTCCTAGTTGTGATAGCATGAAACATTTATAGTCTTGATACCCATGAGTTTAAAAGAAGGATTTGGTGAGGTTGTGTAGGTCATCATTCTGAAATTGAAAAGGAGAGAAAATTAGCATCATGAGCATTTTAAAACTTTTCTGCAATCATTTCCCTCCCCCTCCTTTTATTTTTGTTCTCTTTAAGAGAGTTATCATTCAAACTGAAAGTGTTAGCACCTTGAAAAATTGTGGCATACACAGTTGAACTGTACTCAAGCATGTGAATCCCAAAAGCATTTAAAACAGATGTTGGCAATAAAATTCAAAGCAGTCAGAAACACATTTAAAACTTGCAAGAGATTCACCTAAGCAGAAACAATTTAAGTGTCCATACTGATTAACTCTGACAAGCTCCTGTATAGAGAGAAAGAAAAGCTCCAAACAGCAGCCTGCTGTTGGCGTTTTTACCAGCCACAAGGAAGATCCCACTGTATGCCAGGCCCTACAAGAGGCTGTCCTGGCCACCTGCAAACACCACGGCTGGCCCGAGAGGGATGACCAAGGAATGGACCATTCCCTATTTGACATACAAGTTCTAAAAAGCATTGTACATAGAAAATCCTGGTGAAGTCCATAAATTTCTCTACATTCTGTTTCCCTCTGAGAGAGGGCTGGGTGAATAACAAGGTCCTGCAACCCCGATAATGCACGGCACAGGTTTAGTGGGGAATGAATGCCAGAAGCTGCCTGTGACCCTGTCCCCGCAGTTCTCATCTGCTGCAGCCTCCCTGACCCAGCGCATAGGGCACCAGTCTGGGTCAGCAAGTCCTCTGGACTCTGCCTTTCTGCTGCTTCCCCCCAGGCAGGCTGTCAGCCCCAGCCCTGATCAGGAGTGAGGCAGTGCCCAGCAGGATGCACTTGGGGCTGGATGGCCTCGTGTCCTGCTGGCAGCTGCTCCAGCCCCCGTGGGGAGCACGGTCCCTGCTGGGGGACGCAGAGCTGAGGTCACACGCTGGGGCACCAGGGCTGCCTCCCACTGCTCCTGAGGCCCTGGGGCACTGGCTGGCCACACACACAGCCCCGGTGTCCCCCACTGCCCACCACCCCTGGGCCTCCCACACCACAGCCCCGGCTCCGCTCTGCACACCGACAGGCAGCCAGACCCACTGGGGACCAAACCACGCAGCACTGAAATGAATACAATTTGTCTTTTAACTGGGGTTAGAAGACTACCAGCATTTACATTTCAGTCGTTTTGCTAAAATCTGCTGAAGTAAGACTCATATTTTACATAAAAGTGTGTCTATTTCTGTGTTCAATATTAACCGTGCTCCTGAAAAGACAGGTAAACAGTGCATTTTCCTCAGTACAAATAAAGGCTTCCCATAGACACGTTGAAGTGAAAAAACTGAAAAGACCTCCTGTCCTATATTCTTTAATTGCACAAGAAACAAAATTTACTTTGTGTGGTCCTTCAAGTGAAAGGAAAGCCTATCCCTGCAAATGATGTGTGGTATGCTGTGAAAACTCCCTGGAGAATTATCTCACAGATCTCTTATTTACTTTCAACTTTCTTCTGCACTCACATTGCGATCTACTGGAATGTTCCTACCCGAATATCTATACACAGCTTCACATAGCTGTGCAGCTTTCAACTACATTTGACCTAAAATTAGCCAGTAATGCCACACTTTATTAATAAAGACAAGCAACAAAGGAGAAATGGCTTTGTTTAAATGGAGAAGCAAAATGTGCATGAGGTGTGTGCTGCATATCCGAGGTGGGCATTCCACACCCAAATCCCATCCACCAGAGCCAGAGGAACAGCTGAGTGCCCCCAGCAAAGGTCCCACCTGTCCTGCACCCACGGGGCAAGTGAAAGGACAGCAAGAAACAGCTTTTCTACATGGCCAGACTTGATTCTGCTAAGAGATTTTAAGAGCATAAATAATACATGATTTGCAATATCAGGGCCAAGTTCTACAGCTCTTCACCAGTATTCAGGTCACCTTAACTCAAGTACATCATGTATTGAACAAAACGGCCTGTTCCATCCAATTCCTCACCAATTCCATCAATATGGCCAAGAAGTCATCTCAACCACTATTGGAGGGCATTTATTCCTGGATTCCGAAGTCAGAAGAGCAGAGGAAGAAAGAGAGTAACAAGTCTATGGGAAAAACAAAACACCTCCTAGAGGAATTCACTCAGAAAAGAAAACGGAATAAACACACAGCTACAGAAACACAAATACTTGTACATTATAGTCCTGCACATGTGTAAAAAGAGTGAAAAATCACAGAAGCCTGAAATACCCAAGAGTTGGAGACAGGATGAAGAGCCAGAATTATGTAGGGCACGAGCTGGTACGGGCTCAATTTCATACAAATGTCAGCTGCAGGTATGACAGGACACAGGGGCATGGAGCAGTTTCAAGCTTGTACTTAACACCTTCAGATTGTCAGCAGTATAACATGGAAATCTGTCTGTCACCCTTTCATAAGGATGTATTGGTATCTTTTGTTTTCTTTTCATTTTGGGAAGGAAAAAAAAATCAACTAGGATCTTTGCTAAGGACCATCTGAAACTGTTGATTGCAATTACCGGCTTTCATACGCAACTCCTCTGACCAATCTCTTTCAACAAATCATGAATTGAGTGACCGAGAATGACAGCCCACACTACTGCTACAGTACAGTGGTGCCTGTTCTGTCTGAATGCACAAAGATGTGTAGGAAACAATCTGAGAGCAAAGCTGCTCCTCTGAGGTCACTGGAAATACATTCAACCTATAAACCTTGGATCCATTATTTGTGCCTCACGCACAGCCAAAAACCCTATCCTCAGTTTTAACGTACAAATGTTCTTTGCTTGGACTTCAAAAGAGTATTTCCCAAATTTTTGACAAAACAATCTCTCCTCAGTGAGCTATTGCAGTGTGCTTTAAGGTGAAAGAACCTTATTTGGAAATGAAGTAATCGGCTGGATACCTCCAGCCATCAGCATTTCCTTAACAACACACAAAACAGTGCAAAGACAAGTGTTTTAATAGAGAGTGCGAGGACAGCAGCGAGCTGAGCTAAGGATCATTAAAGCTACTGACATCACTGTTGGCAACCAGAGAAAAGGGAAAACCTGTGTTTAATCTATTTCCTATTCACCACAAGTTTCAGCTGGAGTCCCCAATAATGCAGTTTGTGGTTGACTTTATGGAAAAAGTTAGCGATGCAAGAAAAATGTACTGAAACAAACAAGCATCTTTAAAAATTCCTACAAGGTACCTCTGACAAGTAGTCTCTGCTCAACATCTGTTACAACACACACGCAGATAACACTGATGCACGTTCCAGCTGGCAAAGCTTCCTTCTCAAATCTCTTAGTCCAAGATGGATACAGCACAGCTAGCTGCAGTTTCTATTACAGCTGAAATCTCATTCTTAAATCCAGTAACTAAAAATAAGGTGATATTTCATTATATTTCCATTATTGGGGAGCTGGAGAAGAAGAGTACTTAAAATTTTGAACTAAGAGCAGACTGTCTAGACAGCTTAATATATCTTTTCTGAAGTTAAGCAGAATTTTCATACATAACATAGATGTGTTGCTAAACGACACTTAAAGTGTAATTCTTACTCCTTCCTTACACTCCATTCTCTTTGAAAGTAACCAAGGAGGAAAAAATAAAGCAAACAAAAGTGAAAACTCAAGCAATGTTCCAGCAAAAGGCTTTCCAGTAGCCATTTTCCATTTGCTATTAAGAGCCAATAATGTGTCTTGTCCCTAAAACACCAATAGAAATGCCCTTCCAAAGGGTCATTTAATATCAAAACAGTCCAATAACATGAAGTTGCTGTTGAAGTTCCACCATCATTTCAGCAAATAAATGCAACTACTTTGTCACTGATTAACACAGCAGGGCAAAACACAGCTCCCAAAGAGCGGACCTGCTCAGCCCACTGTGCCACCTTTCCAGTGTCAGCCGGCATCTGTTTAGGAAACAACTCCACAAGTGACAGAGCCAGGTCAATGAGAAAACGGTTCTTGACTGAAGAAAATGTAGATTTTTTTTCTGAGTCTACCAAATGAGGATATTTAGCAGCTCTGCCATTAACCTTGTTAATCCAAACACATTCTCCAGAGGTGCCTATCCCATCAACACCTCATTTGAAACCATGAGCAAGGACTAGTTGAAGACTCCCTGTCATAGTTACTAGTTATAAATATAAGGTTTTAGAAGTGCATTTGTTGTTTACTTTAGGATTCCATCTTATTCTGTGGAGATTAAACAGTGGCTTCCCACAAAATGAACAAATCTAGCTCATAAAAAATTGAAAAGCTCATGAACAAAAGCTGGAAACAAAAGGAGAGCCATTATGAACATCCTCGGGAGGACTCCTGCAGGATTCCCCCAGCCGAGGTCTCCGTGCAGCCTGGCCACCCTTTGCCTGGACAGGTATAACGGGGTGTCTTTAGAGACCCGATACAAAGTAAACACATTAAGAAGTCTTGAAAAACTCATTTACAGCTCGTCTTGGTGACATCTGCATGAGACATGAGCTAATGAGAAGGACACGGTGCGCTCCTCCCCAGAACCGAACCCATCCCCGTGTCCGCGCTCCCCGCACGGATGGGCAGCGCCTGCTTACACCGTCCCCGGCATTACCACCGTGCACACAGGCACGGGGAGCATCTCCTTCGGATAAATTAAAAACATCGACCAAAACTGAGGCTAGCTCAAGCGACTCCTTTTCAAAGAGATGCAAATAAGCTGCAGCGCTTCCCCACTCCCAGCGACGCCGAAGGAGCCAAGGAATGCAGGCAGGAACAATGGCTGCTCCAGTATGTTATTTGCAGCCCGGGTCTAACAAAAGCTATTCCAAACAGAACCAAACAAAGTGATTACAACATTGCTGTTTAACTCGACAGGCTGTAATCTACATTTAATAGATAAGTTTTTCTTCCTTGTACCCCAAAATGCCTATTTCAGCTCTTCTGTGAACCTCTTAAATTCGGTTTCACCAAGTCCTTTCCTATAAGGCAGAATAACTGAATTTAGTGTTTCCACCCGGTTTTGTCTTTATAGAGGTCATTCACTGCCGGAGGAAGGAACCTAAAGACCACTTACAGATGATACCGTCTTTCTGCTATTGGTTCAGACAAAGTTCATGTACAGCACTGGAACAAAAAAGCCATCCTTACTATAGCAAAAAACTCTCCACTTTTCCCCAGAAAGAGAAGGTGGGAAAAAACAGCAACTATGAGACTTTAGAAATAAAATGATGAGCAGAACCAGGTTTTTACATTTAAGAACCCATTTCTTGGGATGTAAGTACAGTGGGAAAGCACAAACTAAACCACACACATTCTTTGGATGAGCTTCTGCCCAGCAAAGAATTCGTATGTTTGATTTCAGCTTCACAGCATGTCAACCTGATTTAAACTCATTCAAGAGAAAACTCAACCCATGACTGAGGTCAGCAAGAAAGGCTGCTGCCACAGACCAAAGCCAAGGACTGCCTGCCCCGAGCACCTGGCATGGGAGAGAGTGAAGCTGCTGCAGGTCAGATTTGCCTGATTCCACCAATAAAGAGGACACCAGCTAGCTCTCTGCACTGGCATAAAACATACTGGAGAAAGGAAATCACAAAGTTTCTATGTAGAAAAAATATTGAAGGGATGTCCTGCTCTATTACACAAAATCAGTTAGGGGTTTGAACAAGACAGATGACCCAAATACAGAATTTCTGATTAAATAGTTCATCTTTTCAATTTTGGAAAAAAAAGTTACAGAGTTTTTGGGATTTTTGAAGACTAAAAGAAACAAAATACAATTAAGTTTAGAAAGAAAGAGCTTAAATTCAATAGCATGTTTTGTAAAGAAATTCTACAACTTTTCTTGTGGTGGCACAGCTAAGCAAGCCATAAAACAAAACAAGTGTCCAGCAGTTGCAAGTTACAAAAATCCAAGATGCAGCCTGTAGGTTTGTGGTTGGTTGGTTTGTATGAAAGGAAAAATATGGGCAGAGTCTTTCTCATTAAAAGGTGTGATGCTATAAATGGGATTCTCATGTTTGTGTCTTCCAATTTTGTAAGGACTGAAGGTCTAGATTTTCCCTTTCCCTTACTAAAAATCCATCTGAGTAATCAGCTACAGGTTGAGTCTGGCTTACAACAGAGAGAAAACCCCTTTGTTTCAGGACTGAAAATAATGATGTTATTACGAAGCCAGGGATCTCATGAGATCAATATTCCAAGTGCATCCCAGATCTTCTCATAATGCTCCTTTAATACACTTGGCAGCACTGTTTGTGTTTGATATCCTTCAGATAAACCCACTGCTGGCCCAAGCTCTTCTTTCCTCCCCAGACTGCAATAATGAGAGCAATATCACACCCTAAATGTGCACCACCTAGTTAATAGCTTCAGTCCTCACAGGACAACACTGCTTGTGTCTTTAAGACTCAAATAAACTTGCAAATTCAACAACTGGGATCATTCACTATTTTGGAATTTGTACTGTTCAGCTCACCAAGTCTGCAGAGTCTAACCCTGAAGAATTTGTGGCATTCACACCTCTCATGATGACCCAATAATCCACACCCAGTTCAAGAAAGCACTGAAGTACACTTTTTATGGCTGTATCCTTCAAAAGAAAACACTGATCAGTTTCTATCTTTATCAAACATATAACCAAATATCCACAATATTAACAAGGGGAACCCAGAAACAACTTCATTGTGCAATTTGTTCTTCAAAGGAGCTTTCTTAGAACTTTTATTTTTCAAATTAAATTACTTTAATGGCAGTTTTGAATTCAACAAACCCGCCAATGCTGGGAATCATTACAACTGCTCTGACTATAGGGAAGCAGATGACCCGAGTGCACTCACACTCACACTCCCTCAGCTTGTCAGCAATTTAAATATACACAATTAATTTTGATCAAAATTGAATGCACTGAAACTGTGCTCATATTATATCAACTAAATTACATCAGCAGTGGAGCTCAGCAACACAACACCGAGTGTAGCTACCACATAAACAGAATATATCTCAGCTGCTGAAAATCCTTATCTTTCTGTGAATCTGTATTTCACATGTCTTTCTGGCACTCTGGGCTGGTTCTCCATTCCAGAAGCCAAACCTTACCACTTTCTCCTGTGCTTTTCTGACCCAACTTGATAATGCTCATTTTCTGACAGATTTATTTTCTCTGACAATATGTTAAAAACCCTAAATAAATAGTCTAAACTGCCTTGAAACTGTTTTCGTGATACAGGCTAAATTGTGAGAGTTACAGCTTAAAGCAAGGAAGCAGTCACACCATTCGACTTTGCTGGAGCCATTTTCCTCCCAATGGACAAATAAGGGGAAAACGCAGAACAGACAGAAGAAAAATGGTATTTAGGAGGGGATACAGAAGCCCTGCAGGGGGATAACCTGGCCAGCTGACCTTCACTTTGAAATGCTGCCAGTGCAAATTAAGTAGCTAGTCTGCAACACGTCTGGGCAGCAATGTGGGAAGGAAGTTCTGCAGTGATTTTGGATGAAACACTTCCTCAATTCAAAACAACAGCGCATTAAATATCAAAAAAGGTTAATAAGGAGGTACTGGAAAACACATTGTGAAAAGCATGCCAAGAAAACAAAGTAGGGAAGGGATAAGAACAAATGAAATATCATAAAGTTGACAAAATTGTACCAAGAAGTTTGGAGAGCCAAGGTAGAAGGAAAGAATCCATTATTTTGAAACCGTCTGCTAGTCCATAATATAAAAACTACCATACAGCAGAAACAGCTGAAAACAGATTAGATGTTGTGCTTTAATACAGGGAAAGGAGAAGGCTTTTGGTAAAAAGCAGAAAGCAACAGCCAAGTTTGTTACATCTTGAAGCTGGACTAGAAAACAACAGTTTAACCATGGATTTTTTTTCATCAAGATACCACCATCAGTCTGACATTAAATGAATTACATTAATTGCTTTGACACGTTGTTTTCTGCTTTGTGGGCCAAGATAAGAAATCCTGGAAAATTACTGACCTACAACACCATTTGTTTCAGTATGAATGCATTTTCATGTACATCCACATACACTCACACTTTATTTCTAGTAATTTGCACTCATTTGACCTGACCTTTTTACCTTCCCTCTATGCTGTAAATTGCAAAACTTCTCTAAGAGTCACATGGCATCTTCCTCTTCCCAGCACTTCAAACCTGGTGTTCAGACTCCTCTGACACTTAAGCTGATAACTGCAATTCAAAGCATCAGCCGTACTCAAAAGACGCCAAAACTGAAGTGCTGTGGTTGGGGTATACGACCAACAGCCAGCTGGACAAGCACACAACCACATGCAGGAAGACCTGAAATCTAATTCTGCCCTTGGTTTGATTTGCTCTGTAGTTTTACTCAAGTTACTTTGTCTTAGTCTCAAGGAGGAGATAAAACCCCATCTATTTCGTACATGAAATATTATTGTGAGGAGGAGGAAGTCGTGAAGTCTGAAACATGCACAGTCACTATAACATCTAGGGAATCATTTTTCTGCCCTGATCTCCCTGTGTCTCAGTGCCTTGCCCGTGAGCTGAGAAGTGCTACCTGCCAGCAGAGTTCAGACTGTGCCAGGGGCACACAGCAGGGTGGTAATGCCTTGACAGTGCCCACATGAAGACAGACGCAGGGCAGCATCTGGACAAGGTGCTATAAATAAAACATTGGGCAGCCACACACTGCTGGGAATAAAAAGAACTGAAAAAATGTCTCATTCCTGGATCACTCCTACAAACTGAAGAATACATTCTATGTGGGAAATGTACGTTTTGTGCTACATGGTCTGAAACTACAACAACCCATACACATGAGGGTGGGAGGCAAAAGTATCAATGTTCAGAAAATAAATAACATTTGAGTGTGACTACATACAGCCAAGCATTATTCCACATTAAAACAGATTTATGAAACTAAGTAAACGCTACATGTTTAGCTGGAGGAAATTTTTAGCTGGAGGAAAAAAAAACAAGACAACAAAATTCCAACATCTGAAAATAAGCCTTCACTGGTAAAGCAAGAGCTCTACTCCTTCTCCTCCTACTGAATTAGCAATCAACCCCAGACTGCAATGGGATTAACCTCAAAAACAATGCTGAGCACTTTAATGAGCTCTGAGATAGTCCACACTAAACTGTTCATTGCACCATTTAAACACTGAAAAACTTGTTTGTATATAGATTGGCTTTTCAAAACAACTGTGCTCCAATTTATTTCCAGAAACCATGGTGACAAGAAAATACTAAATATAGGGTGATGAAAGGGCATAAAGGAAATACAATCTCATTCAAAACAATGAAGCTATCTCACATTTGAAATACATGAGCAGAGGAGGCAGCACCTGGCAGGCACTTGGGGAGGGGGGAACCCTATTTGGATACAGCTGTGAATTAAATCCAAATTATAAAGACCAATTAGACAAATCAAGTATTTTACTTTTTTTTTTTTTTTGAGTTTCGTTTAGCAAAATCTTAAAAGCCTGAATGACTGCCAATATTATTATATTTTAAAGTTACTAACAGCCTACATGGACTAACCTTCACTTGTTCAGTTGCCATGATTTCAAATGGGAAACTAATCAACAGTCACATTAGCTATTTAATTGCAACACCAGTCTAGCATTATGAAACTGTATAATTACACAAGCAAAAGTCAAACTAGGTGAAAGTTTTTCTCATCTCAAAATTTTCAGTCAGAT
>VYZR01071785.1:0-15328 GCA_013400675.1 Oxylabes madagascariensis | reverse complement strand
CTTTGTGCGGCGGGGTGGGGGCTGAGGGCCGGGGGGGTCCCGGCCGTCCCCGCGCCGCTCCGGCAGCGCCGCAGGACTCGGGGCCGGGCGGCTCGGCAGCGCCGGGGAGGGGCGGGAGCAAGAGGGATCGCTGTTCCCGCCGTCCCGGAGGCGAGTGGAGGGGGGATTTAGGGAGGTGCTGGGCCGGAGCCAAGGGAGGCCTTGAGGAGCCGTGCGGGGCCGGCCCGGGATGGGCGGAGGAGCGTCCCTGAAGGAGCGGAGCGGGCAGGAGGCCGCTGTGCCCGCGGGACGAGCCGCCCCGGCAGCGGGCAGCGGTGTGGTGCCTGCGGCGGGAGGAAATGGGAGGGCTTTGTGGTGTCTGCGCTCCCGTGGCGCTGGGAGCCGCCGTCCTGCGTTATCCGGGGCTCCGGGTGCTGACTGCAAATCCCCGATCGTTAAGAATCGGCCTTGTCTCTGTCTCTTTGCTGAAGAGTTTTTAGGGGAGGAACTGCAGAGACAATAGCCACCAATTAGAAGTTTGTCTTAAATCGGGAAGGTGCAATCAAACAATTGATTTTTTTTGGAGGTTGGTGCTGTTACAGGCTTCTGTGTGTACTGAAATAAAACAGTAGGCATAAATCTGTGGAATAAAGTTCCTTGTGAGCAAATCTTCACAGGTGTATTACTGTATAATCTAATCTTCCAGGGTGTGTTTCCTGATCAACAGTGCTCTTTTGTGCTCTTAGATGAATAACTTGGTTTCATTTCAGACTCTTTAGGTAGCAGGGAGGAGCTGCTGGAGTTAGAACAGCAGTAAGTTTTTCTTGTCTTTGTCAGTACTCTGACACTTTAAGCTTTTCAAGCTCATTTTCATGCACTGATACCCTTTGTGTCTGATTCTGAGACATCCCAGAGCAAACAGATGATGTAGCCACTCGCATTTCTGTCGTTTTTTTTAAATTCTGTAACAAAATAACCTTGCTAGCAGCCTAAAGTGGCACTTGACCCATGATAAACTCAGATATTGCTGCACATCCTAGTCAATGTATGCATATTCTGTGAAGTACTAAAATGCCAGTGAAAATGTTATTTTATATTCAGGTTCCTGTGAGAGAACTTTAATTTGCTGCCAGGGCAGCTGTGGATCCCTGCTTGGTAAACTAAATCCATGTCATTACAAATAAGAAAATGTACTTATTCTAATTTACCTGCAGTTCTAAACATCAGATACTACTAATATTAGAGACCAATGTATACTTCTATCTAATTTATTGTTATCACTATTGAGTTACTAATAGCTAATTTACAATTTAACAGGTCTCTGTGGATGTTGTACAAAGTCCTGTAATATATGAAATGTAATGAAAACATGACTGTTCTTGAAGGTTCTGATTAAAGAATCCCATGTTAATTTAAAGTGGCTCCTGCTCATTTTTAGGCACTCTAGGACTGCAGGAACAGTGTAAACTCAGCTGAGATGTAGTAGTTTTTGTGGAATTGCATTTTGCATAACCTTTGGTGTACATAGCGAGTGAGCACGGGATTTCAGTGTGACAGATGGGAAATCAGTGGCTGACAAGTTCTGACATCTGTAAGTGATCTGCCTCTTTCTCATAATCAGCAACATAATGGTGGAAGAGCATCAAGATATGACTCGTGTGGGGAGATGGGATTTTGCTACACCTGAGATGTTTAGTGATGCACTGACTAAAAGCTGAATCATAATACTAGGGGATGCAGAAGTCACTTTGTTCCTGGTGAAGAATGTGATGCTGACATAA
The DNA here is from genome assembly GCA_013400675.1 of Oxylabes madagascariensis. Lineage (NCBI taxonomy): Eukaryota > Metazoa > Chordata > Aves > Passeriformes > Timaliidae > Oxylabes > Oxylabes madagascariensis. The sequence continues at coordinate 13,568 of VYZR01071785.1, read as the reverse complement.
ATGACAAAAGGCTTATTGTAAGCTTTTTAAAAAGTATTTTGGAGCCCAAAATTTGACAGGAAAACCTGTAGTTAAGCATACTGAGGCCTAGTTGAAACTGAAAGACTGTAGAACTTCTCAGAGCTGATAGAAAGGGAGAGTTGACCACTCCTAAGTCACTGCTGGGCTGTTTATTTAGGTGTGGTGTGAAGTGCTGAGCACCTTACTAAAGGTTAAGATTCACCTGCTGAAGTGCTGCACAGATCAGTGAAAACGGGGAGTTAGTCCTTGGGCTTCTGGCAGCTTGGATCCCATGTCTTACCCATCTGGCATTGAAAGATATCTCCTAATTTTTAGGCTTGGGTAAGCATTTTGCTGAAGACATCTGATACTTCAGACGTGTTGTGGGTTGCTTGAATAAATTGGGTTTGAATTTGGTGTTGTGGTCCTGGAGGGTTGACATTGTCATCCTGCAGACCCTTACGCTGCCCCAGAAAAGCTCTAATGTCAGAACCCAGGTGGGCTCTTGTCTCTGTGCTGTGCATGAGGGAAATCTTGAGCTTTGATCTCTAGTGAAAGGATATTTAACTCAAATACTGGGTTTCAAAATATTCTTCATTTTGAATTTCTGGCAGATACTCTTTTCTGGAGATGTAACTAAGCTTTGCAAAAGAGTAGCTTTAAAATGGGAGTTTAATTTTCTACCCAATATGGCCAAAGTCATTAGCTCAGCCCACCAAAGTTTAATTATGGGGATGCTGCTAGAAGCAAGCTTTCCTCTTCAGCTTTCTGCTTTGGTTTTCTGAGAAGGGAATAAAGTCATGTCTTTCAGATTCTCACAGTAAGATGACATAATTATTACCTAATTGTGTCCAAGCAAAAGTTTGGAGTGGGAAATGCAGATATTCATTCAGAACCCTGGTTTGCCTAATTCAGATGTGTTTTCAATTATTTTTTTGCTTTTGTCCTACTTTGTTACAAATGAGAGAATCTTCTTCCAATCTCATTGTTTGGTTACTGAAATCAGCCCTTTTATTTTGCTGTTTCAGTGTTGGAAAAAATGTAGGGAAGTACAGAAACAGTTTCTTTTTGTGTTGCTATACCTGAATTCCATAAGAAACTTGGTTTGAAACTTAGTTATTGACCATTCCTGTTCTTGGAATGGAAACTAAAATACCAAAGGTATAGTAATATATTTGATAACCAAAGCCTTAATATCAATTTGGGGAAGGATATTTAATTTTCTGACTTTAAAATAAGTCTGGATTTCACAATAGGACATGGATTTCCACACAGGCAGCCCGTGAAGTTCTGGTGCACTGTGGTAGGAAGGAGGTTTGTCTGTAGCACAGAAAATCCTGTTGGGGATTGAGAGTGTGGTTTTAGAAGTGGCTCAAATGGAGCTGAGTGGAGGTTGCTGATGAAAGTTGTAGTTCCAGCCCTTGTTCTCCTTCTTTCCCCATCTTGGCAAAGTGCTCTTTGCAGCTGTCCAGATCACCTGGTCAGTCTGGCTGAGGACTCAACTCCAGGGTGGGTTTTTAGGTGAATCAGCTCCCTCTGAGGTGACTGGCAGCTCAGGGAATGTCCTGGAATATGTACAAGGAGAGAATGTTCCTCTGAAACTCAATTCTGATGTTCCTGTAGGATATAAACATTAAGATTTTCTTTTTTGGATGCAAGTTAAATGTATGGTATGTTAATAGCTGTCCTAATGCTGTAGATGATAAATAAGGACAAAGGCATGGAACTGATTCTATGTATTATGGGATTATTTACAACAGCAACTCAGCTTTCTTGGAGTTCCTCCTTAAAACTCAGTCTTGTGACTAAAGCAATTCACAACTATTACAGCTTTAGTTCTCCAGTATGATTTTGATTTATTGAGACAAAGGCAGATGAGGCAGTTGTCAAAAATGCTAAAATGCAAACCTGGGTGGACACTAATTAAAGATATGTAGATTGTGATTCAAGTTGATTTAGCAGCATGTTGATAGTGTTGGTGACAAATGATTCCTGCATGGAGCTGCTAAATAAGGCACAAATGACAGGCTCACCTAGGAAGAGTTAAGGAATCTTATTCAAACTTAATGCATTATCTGATTCATTACTTGTAAAATTATTCTTGAATGAAAAAAAAATACCGTCAAGTACCTTGCTCGCCCAATGGATTTTTTGACTGCACGCAACCAGCCAGAATAAAAAGAAATGACAAAATTATTTGACCTTCTGAATTTTAGGAAGGACTCTGCAGCAATTGAATTGGTCCATGTCACATTGCAAATCCTGCTTTGGTACAGCTTGTGTTGCACCATGGTTTTAAATGCACGGGGGCCTCAGGGAAAGGGAACAGACATAAGCAAAGCCTAGTAGAAGGCAAATGATAAAGGGAAGATGGACAGAGTAGTAAGTAGATATTTATGTAAAGGTCAGAGGTTGCTTATGTGGAACAAATGGTGTTGGAACCAGTGGTATCCTGTAGTCTACAAGTCAAGGAGCTTTAACTTCAGGTTGCCTTGTGCATACCTGGCTCTCTGTAGGGAAATTCCAGGTTGGCCTTTGAAGATTAGGCTCTGCAAGAAGCTCCCACAGATGTGTTACATTAGTACAGTAAAGAATTTAGCTGGTACAATTTAGTTCCTCAGCACCCAGTGCCAAGAGTTTAACAGGTACTGAGGAGCAAGACAGGAAAAGACCACCCAGTTTACCTCTGTAATTCACAAGACAAAAGAAGCAGTAAGCATCCAGACAGCACGTGATTTTTTTCTGCCTCAGAACCCCTTGTTCAACCAAATTTATTTTGTGTTCAGTTCAAAGCATTCCAGTCCAGATATCCAACAATTATGGCCACCGTTTCAGACTTAGGGGAAGATGTTTCTCTTAAGCTAAATGTTGCTGAGATAATTTGGATGACTGTGGAATGGGTGTTGGTAATATACTGTTTAGTTAAAAGTGTTGGATCCAGCTTAATTTCAGGATAAGTTGACAAACCTGTGCCATACAAGTCTTCATTGCCGTAAATTATTCTTAAAATCTATTCTAAGATAGGTTGTTTTAGAGGTAATGTTTTTGAGCAGGGGACGTTAGAGGTGACTTTATGTTGCTTTCCTTAATGAATTGTGGGTTGAGAAGTTTGTTCATCACTTCATTAATGAGTTCACCTCGTAGTGTATTCAGCTTCTCACCAAAGTACTGCATCAGGTAATACTGGAAAGGAGTTGACCAACAGTTCAGATGGCAGGCACTGGCAAAAGGATAGAAAAACCAACCAAAGCTGTGGGAAAATGAACTTGGAGCTGAACACAGCACCTGAGCAGTGCTAGGGACTGCATTGTGGCAGTGCTGGGAGGCAGTTCCAGAGGCACTGTGCTTTTTCCAACAGGTCTCGTGGTGGTGGCCTTGGTTCCCGCAGAAATAAAGAGCTGCCAACAGAACCCCCTTTCACAGCATATGTGGGAAATCTGCCCTTCAACACTGTCCAAGGAGACATAGATGCCATTTTCAAGGATCTCAGCATAAGGAGTGTACGACTAGTCAGAGACAAGGAAACAGACAAATTTAAAGGTGAGTGATCAGAGTTCTTTGGTGGTAGATGAAATATTTGCAGGAGAAAAAGTCACTTTAAAAGTGAATTTCAGTCTAAAGCACAGTTTTTCTTTGTTTTTGTGTTGACTTAGGCAGGTTTTCTTATTCACTAATATAGAAGTGTATCATTTGAATGAGAGTCACTGTTTCATCTTGTGATAGAGTAACCTGAGTGAGGAGTCAATATTTGCTCTGACATATAAGAATTTTCTCAAACCTTATCTGGTATGAATTCTACCAGAACTGACCCACTTAAGCCCTATGACCTTAAGTACTGAGTAATTCCTTTACTTCAGATGACTCCCATTGCTTCAGCTCTGTCTTTTTTTAGTAGACAGGGAGAAAAAGCAAGTAGATAACCCATTCAGGCAGTTGTTTTAGAGGATGCAAATTCATTCGCTATGGGAATTGTCTGGTGGAAATGGACTATATTTGTAAGTTACTTTAAGGGGTGGAAAAGGCTTTACTTGGATAAGAGAGCCTCTGAAAAGGAGTAAATCCACTAAATGGTGTGATGACACAAAATCACACTGCTGACCACGTAAGTATTTCAATTTGTTTAAACCACTAGTAACAAAGTGTTAGTATTCATCTGAATAACTGTCTGCAGGCATAGATCAGATCTAACCTATAATGAGAACTCTGTGGAAAAGGGAATTAGGCTCTTGGCATTCACAGACAGCCCAGAGTTCTGTTTCAGGATATGCCCCATCATTAACAGGTGCAGGTAAATGTGTTCATTGTTGATGATGATTGGTTTCTGAGCCATGTGCGTCTTGCATGTTCACATCACAGCTCATGTTTAAAAGAGAAGGAAGCTATTAGCAGGCATGCAGGAGGAGTAGCTTCTGACCAAGGCCTTTTAAAGTGCTTTTAACTTGAGATTTGTTTCTTACAGGATTTTGTTACGTAGAGTTCGATGAGGTGGAGTCACTCAAGGAAGCTCTTACATACGATGGTGCAGTAAGTACACTTGCAATTAATTTGTGAAATCAAAGACAAGCATAAGTCTGAAACTCTTTGGCAGCCCTTATGACAATCCTGAACAGATTCTCCCCTTGATTTAACAGCTTTTGGGTGACCGATCACTCCGAGTGGATATAGCAGAAGGCAGGAAACAGGATAAAGGTGGCTTTGGCTTCAGAAAAGGTGGCGGGCCTGATGACAGAGGTGACTTCCATTTTTCTAAGTAGCTTCTTAAATATAATGGTCATAGTTATGGCTTCTGGTGCTGACTGATGCTAAGACAAGGCATGCAAGTGAATATGAAGATTATATTGAAAGGTGAAATTTTGGATGTATATGTGTTTCTAACCAGCTGCTGCTGCCGCTCCTGAGGTGTCTGAAATTTAGCTGTGCTTTGTGTCCAAAGGCTGGATGTGTTGTCACTCCTAACCCAGGAAGTGAGACCAATACCCCTAATAACTTGTTGTGTCTTGCAGAGGACAATCATAAGCCCAGCAGTCTGATCTGCTACTATTTTATGATGATGTATGAAAAGTGAGTAAGCACATGTAGATAAGTGCTTAGTTTGGAGTATGTCTCTTGTACCAGTGTAAAAACATTCTTGCTGTAGTTGAAGGTTGGTTGAACCAGACTCACCAGAGGTTTCTGTTGAATGTGTATTAAAGAAACTTTTCTGGCCACTTCTTCCTAACTTAAACTGACTGTTTGTTCCTGTGCAATGGAACTTGGTAGTACCAAAAGAAAAGGATTTTCCAGCAGCATAACTTTGAATATTGAAGGACTGAAACATTGGTTTGGTATTCCCTTGCTCAGTCTTTCCCACAGCTTCAGACTTGAACACAATTGTGGCTTTTTTCCTAGGAATGGGAGGAGGTTCCAGAGAATCCAGAGGAGGTGGATGGGATTCCAGAGATGACTTCAATTCTGGTATCAGTATTAACACTTATACAGATAGGGAGCCTAAAAGGCACTGAAATGTTCTCATTTTCACTTGTAACCATTACTGGTTTGATTGACTCTACTGTGTGTGCCAGCTTTGGACATCCTGCAGCTGTGGTGGGATTCCTCATGGGGAGTCTTCCGCTGCCTTGAGAGGAAGGTGTCTCAATAGAAAATTCTATGAAACAACCATAAATGACAGAATTCTTGTCCAGATGTAGTCTATGGGTGACTGTTTTAAGCATTTCTCAAACATACAACTAAGTAAATTTCTGAATAGTAGCAGAAACAGACAGATTCATGTAGGAAGGCTGATATTCTGTCAGAGCAGAGGCTTTCATCTTCTCAGGGAGATGTGATGTCATTATATGTGTGTCCCTGAAGTAACTGACTTCTCTAAAGTCAGATTAGTGCTCCAAAGCACTTGTAAATGCGAAATGTTCCTGAAAGTTTAGACATGTTTTGGTAATGCAGCTGCAGCAAGCGACTGAGCTTGCTGAGTGGAAGGTAGTGACGGAGCCACTGGGTTTGCTCTTGACTTCCAGTCAGTTCCAGCTATTAGAATGCAGGGTGGCATTAACACAATTGCTTTTGTCCTCTGAACTCATGGGTTTGGTCCATTTTCTGATGGGGAGATGTTGGCAAATACAACTTTGCAATGTCTGGTCTCTGCGTGAGTGGAATGAACAATGCAGGAGAAGCAAAGTGTGCCCTTGCCCCCGGCACGGATTGGAGCATGATGCTGGAGAGAGGAGCTTGCTGCAGTGCTGCGCTTAACCTGCCTTTGGAGCTAAGTGTTCTGTGTCACAGCTTTGTACCTTCTTTGGCAGCTTCTCCAAATGTGGATGCATTTCAGCCTGTTAAATGCTGGATGAGTGATTCGTGAGCCAAAAGTTTAGCATTTCAGCCTTAGCTGCTACAGAAGCTTTTCTTCTCAGGTTGTACAGCCTTGCTCTAGATCAAGTCTTTTAAAGTGGCTTGTTTCGCTCTGAAGTAAGTAAGGGACAGCTCTGCAGCTCTGCCAAATACTGAAGTGGAAAGGAAATTCCCAGTTGGGAACCAAACAACTTTATCTTCCAGGCAGCTTCTGAAAATCTGAGTGTATTCCCTTTCTGTATGCTGATAGCCGAAGTATCCTCCTCCCACTGAAATGCAGGCAGTGGGGGCTTGGAGAGTTACTCAAGGGTAGTCACTGGTACAGACTGGAACTCTGGTCAGTGACAGTTCTTGATTTACTTTTTTTTTGGTGATACATAAACTGAAGAAATGCAGTCAGTTTAAAGTCTGATTTGGTTTTTTTTCTCAGCCCTTTAATTAGTTTAGTAAATGCCTGGTCAGTTTACCGTACAGCTAAACAGCCCTGGGGTTTTACTCTGTTTTATAAGTGTATTTCACCTACCCCCCAGCTATTTTCCCATTTCCTCTGCTCCTGCAGATTTCATGCTGAGGCTGTAGCCGGTGCGATGATCTGGCTGTGGAAGTACTCTGAGCACTTGTAGTGTTGTCTGTCAAGTCAGCTAATGATGTTAACAAACACAAATTGCAGCCAAGGTTCATACTTTAAACTCACTTGACCCACTCTCCAACACTCCAATAAGCCTCTGAGTGGATAAAGCACTTTGTGAACTTGGCATAGTATACTTGGTTTCAAATGGAACCTGAACAACTCCTCCAGAAGGCGTTAGAGCTCTGTGAAACAATCTGTCTGCAGACAAAGGCTCGCAGTGCACCACCTTGGACTGACAGCGGTGACTAGCAAGGTTTTCTGGTCACGGTTTTCCAGATAAGTCTAGATTAAAAACATTGCAAAAGATGCTCTTTAAATTCACTGTCTTCCATCTTCAGGATTCAAAGATGATGACTTCTTGGGAGGTCGGGGTAGAGGAACCCGCCCTGGAGACCGGCGACCACCAGGTGCCTCCATGGGAAGTGGTGGCACTGGTCGCTTCAGAGATGGGCCTCCCCTTCGTGGGTCTTCCATGGACTTTAGAGAGCCAACAGAAGGTAAACTCTGCTGTGTGGGGTTTGGTCTTCCTCCGCAAAGGAGGGCTCCCGGTTTCGTTGTCAGGTTAAAGCTCCTGCCCTTCACAGGCAGATCTCACAAGTGAATGTTTTTCCTTTCAGAGGAAAGAGCACAGCGACCCCGACTCCAGCTCAAACCTCGAACAGTCGATACTCCCCTCAATCAAGTAGCCAATCCAAACTCTGCGATCTTCGGAGGAGCCAAGCCCCGGGAGGAAGTAGTAAAAGAACACGACTGAGTTTGGGGTTGAGAGGGAATGGGGAGGCGGGAGAAAAAGCAAGACAGTACAGAGTGACTAGCTCTGCTGGAATGTCAACCCTGCAGTTTACCATTCCTGCCATCTGGTATTTGTCCTCTTTGAAACCGAAAACACAGAGCTTGTGAATGCATGTCAGCTGTTAACAAGTGGTTTTTAGTACGTTCTTGGCTTTGCTGTATCTAGTGCCTGCTTTGTGCTGAGTTTCCCTCTTCTGTTTCCTTCCAAGCAGCACAGTTGCCAGTAGATTAGGCGGTGTGGCTGCTTCCACAAGTGTGGAGGTCTCTGGACAAAGGTGCTGCTTCACTTCTTCCTTTCTGGGTTTGTTTTACTTTAGAAGCACAGGTTAGACTTAGTTATTTCCCTGTATTGTTTCCTTTTACTTCCTCAGTGTTCCTCTTCTGACTTGCATGTCTTGTTCTGTATTGCTGTGGCTCTGAAGAGGAAAACTGAAGAGTCCAGATGAGTTGAACAGAAATTTACAGTTCTAACCAAGTAGTGAAATACCATTTATGACAATTGGTGATAGTCACTGTTCACAGCAGAGCCCCTTGTTAAACTAAGGGGGGCAGCTGCCCTTTCACATGGGTTGCCAGGAAGGATCAATTTAATGGATGCCTTGCCTGACAAGCCTCGTGAATAGCTGGTGGAATCAGTATGGATAAAAGCCTCTGCCAGCAGCCTCTTCCTGCTGGCTCTTGACTCCCAAATGGTATGATGCTACTACAACTCTGAGCTCAAGGTTAGTGCTGCAAAGCCATGCCTGTTTGAGCACAACTGCTCACTGGCTCTTTCTGCTTACTTTTTTGGGTTTTACATGTTTGGTAAATTTTTAAATGAAGTTTCTACAAATAAAATTGACTTTTTTATTTTTGTTGAAGGAGTGTATACTTTGCCATGCAGTATTTGATCGTCACTATCCCCTGTATTTCTTTGCCCAGTGGGGTACAGTTTTAGGACCTCAGCTTTCAGAATACCTTGAAAATGGGCAGATTAAAAGTCTTTCTGCTATAGATTCTCATGTAGAAGTTTGGGTAAAAAGCATCTCTTGTTACTACACCTCTCTTCACTTAAAATGTTTCTTGTCAGTGTTGTGTGGGAGGAGGGAGGGGAGGCTGAAGCAAAAAGAAAAATCATTAATGTTTAAAACCAAAACCTGGTTCTACCACACTGAAGTTTGAACGTGTCCAGTGTACAGGAAAAGCTTGGGCCATATTGCCAGTGCTGAGAGCCTTCAGATAAACCAGCCAGCACCCCAGAGTACTTACAAGAGGAGGTTGGAAGCACGGCTGCCCCACTACCAGCACCACTGCTAGTGATAAATTTCTTCCCTAAGGTTCCCATTGTAAGTCAGAGTCCCAGCAATTTACAGAACTACTCTTTCCTTCTTTCTGCCTTTCACTTAATCTGCTTCTGAGATAAGAACCATTTGTCTAACACTAATACTTAATTTAAGACAGACATGCATTTGTGTGGTTGTATTCCAAAACAATAATTGATCTATTTACATCTTCAATGTGGAAAAGATTTTAAGAACAAATTCCCATATAAAAAACTCACTTCTAGTCAAGACAGTTGACTTTTAAATGTAAAAACAAAGGAANCTATTTACATCTTCAATGTGGAAAAGATTTTAAGAACAAATTCCCATATAAAAAACTCACTTCTAGTCAAGACAGTTGACTTTTAAATGTAAAAACAAAGGAAAAAAAAAGAATTCCAAACACTTAGCACATTCTGCTTCATAACAAAATAAATTTATGGATATGGTATTTTGTGAATGATCTTTTAAATAAAAGAAAACATTAAGTAATATTTAACATTGGTCTTTATTTGAGTCTACTCTACCATGTTTTTCCCCCCCTCAGTTTTCAAATATTGTGTTCATTTGTCCTAGAGCCATTCTGATACAAAATAAGGGGGGGAAGAGGAAAAGATAAAGGGGAGGAATCTACTCTAAAGAGTGCTGGAACAGTGAAGTAAAAATTTATTATGGGTGGAAATGAGCCCAACTTCTTTGTCCTGTGACTTCAGTGTCACTTGAGCGCATTGCTACGGCTGCCAGGTGGCATTTTGAATTCCTGCAGCTTGCAGGTCTTGCAGCTGATCAGGCTGAGCTCCTCCAGATGGGTGCTGCTGCCCCGTGGCTGGCGCTGGGCAGGATGTGTCCTTCCAGTGTGAGCACGGGGCAGTGTCACCTGGGCTTTGTGCTGAGACAGTAAATGGATCAACTACTGCTGTTTTGCCAACTTCCTCCAAACTTTTCCAACTGACCCGTTTCCCACTAGGTGTAATGGTTAAGGAGGCTGCTGCCCTGTGGTTTGAAGTTATGTGCTCTAATGTACTGCAGGGTAAGTTGAAAGAGGTAGAGCCATGATTTTATTGAGGAAATGAGCTCTGACCTCCCTGCTGGTTTTACTGCTTTCCATAGCCTGAAAAGATGGGAAGTGTTCCTGCTTCCAGCTAGTCAGTCCAGCCTGTCTTTAGACCTGCTCTTACCACAGCTTGAGCGGGGTCCCAGTCCTGCACTGGAGCTGATGCTGGAGCTGTGTGTGCCAGCACCTGGCTGTCCTGCCTGTGTGGAAGAGCAGGGCTGGTTGAGAGTTGGTCCCCTGCAGCTCTTGCCACATGTATCCACAGCTGCTCTGTCAAATTGGTGCTGCTGGAAGCAGGGATTTCATCGCTGCTTGGAGAAAAGGAACCCTGATGAGTGAGAGAGGTGGCAAATGGGTCATCTTAGTTCTAGATGTCTTTTTCTGTATCTGCTAATACTGGTTTGGTTAAGGGTTTCCCACTAGTGAGTGCAGCCTGATCCCAAAATCATTGTGTCTTTTTTTAAATATGCAAATATTGATGCATTGTCTGGTTTCTTTGGAGCATTCCACACTGTTCTTCCCATGTGGCTCAGGGTCAGAGTCCTCCAGTCCTTTTTCTTTCCCTCCTTCAAAAATGTAGTGGATGAACATTTTCCTATACAAAAGCTTATCAAACCAGCTTTTGTCAACAGTTAACACTAATATATTTAATATATGGATGTGGCATTTAAATTTTGTAGGAGGAAGCAAGATTCTTTTCTTCCCATCCTACCAGGAGAAGCAGTTGAGGTTTAACCTGTGATGCTTAACTTAAACTGCTGCTTAAAGCTAAGCCTGGCATAGCAAAACCCAGACTGAGGAGGTACCAGCAGTGCAGCAAATGGATCATTCACTTTGTGGCTATTCGTGTTCTCACTGAGTTATTTCTGGTAGCTGTGCAGTGCTTTCTTCCAGCTTAAACTTAGGAAAATAAACAAAACTGACGGCAGGAAGGCAGCAGGCAGGTTCTGGAACTGAAACCAAGTTTGCTTTGCTACTGTAGGAAGTGCTTTGCCATGTTACTCCAGTTTGGTTGCAATTGGGGAAGGTGGGAGTCTGGAAGAGCTGTTGGACACTGCAGCAGTGGACAGTAGCATTTAATGTGCTGCAAAATTCTGCTGTCAACCACCAAAAAATAATCCCCACTGAACTCCTGAGTCCAGGAATGCTGTTGGGAGAGCTCATCCCAGCCCTCACCCAGTGCTGGCACGGGTGTGTTGCTGACTCACTGGGCTGTGCAAGCCTGGAGCAACTTCTGAGTGGGCTCTGTGTGCTCGTGGCCATCAAGGTTGTTCTGATGGCTGAAGAAAGAGGTGGAGGAGTGTTCACACACTCAAATAATGGGCTGGTGATGGTAGAGTCACATTAAATTTATGCCCCCGAGTGTGGCTTACTGGCCTTGGTAAAGCAGTGACAACTTGTTCACCTGCTGAGATTTGCTGCCACTACTCAGAGTCTCCAGTGCTGACTATGAACTTCTGAAGTTCTACAGGAGTCCCAGGGCTGATGGTGATTGTGGCCAAGCTTGCTGTCCCAGGGCAGTTTTGGACGATACTGATATTTTTAACTTACAAATACTGTTATAGTTTCAATCCTGACTTCAGTATGTAGTCTAGTAGGAACATTTGCTACCTGTAGTACTGGCTGCTGACTTGTCTTCAGGAAAGATGATAGAATTGTAAGAATTTTAGAGCAAATCCTGTAATATTGCAACCCTTCCTCTTTGTAGGAAAGATTTAATACTAAAGCCAGCAGATTTTGGAATGTATGTGCAACCTCTTCAACCAGAGTGCTGGTGTGTTGCAGCTTACAGAGCAGCCCTTGTCCTGCTGCCTGCTTTGGACAAATCTGCTTGGAGTGACTTTGCTGGACCCCCCCGTTCCCCTGGGTGTGTTTTGGACACAGGCTCTGTGTGTCAGGTTGGCTCTAAGGCGTAGTCACAGGTTTTCTGTACCAACCCCATCCATTCCCTCTCTGTGTGCAGAAGCCGTCTCAGGGTTATTTGCACTCACAGCAAGAGCACGGGCGAGGAGCTGTGAACACTGAGCATCTGGACATCTGTGTTAAGTTTATGTTTTACATTCTGATGGTTTCTGTCTTTCACTGCCAGTGGAGTGCAAAGGCTCTGAAGGAAAGGGACCGCTCGCCTGTTCCAGCATATTCTAGTGTAGAATCAGTTACCTTTGTACTTCTCAAGGGCTTCCGTGGGATGGATTCTTGGGATGCAATTTAGTTGGTGTTGCTTGTCTTAAATTTTTAGAAAGGGGAGTTTCTGCGACTGAAAAAGAATTTGATTTCCAGCTGGGAGTGGAATTTTCTCACCAGGTAGTTGACTCCCTCCTCTTAAATGCCACTTAACCACCGCAGGAACCAAGTATATTAAAAGTGGCAGAGAGACATCTTTTATTTGGTGCATACATTTTATTTATATAATCTGTAATTTATTCTGTTGTTCGTGATAGCACTTGCTGTAGCAATATTAAACCAAACCGAATAGAAGCATTTAGGATGGTGTAATCATGTTTTTGACCCTGCTTGCTGAAAGGCTTTAATCCTTCAGTGCCAGACACTTGACTCTCAAGCCTGATGCACATTAGTTATAGCAATACCTTGATGACATTCTATGTTCAGCCCCTCTCCTGTGCATTAGGGCCTGCAGGGAAGCTCTGTTGTTGCGTGTCTACTCACAGGAACCCGAGATGGACACAAGACACGAGCCATCACTTCTGGTGGCACATATGGTGTCTCAGTGGGCACACGGCGTCAGTGTTGTTAGGTCTGAAATCGTGTTCCTCATCTCACTGTACCTGTTTGAGTGACTAAATCTGAAACATTTTCTGGTTTCCTTTTCCATCGTGGCAGTGACTCTGTTCTGTGGCATCATCTGCTCGACAGCAGGTTCAGTGTGACATCAGCTTCCCTCATTTCTGTCCCCTCTGCAGCAAAGTACATCCAAGGGCTTCGAGGACTTCCAGCGCTGTTACAGGAACAACCCTGTTACCTGTCTGCTCACCAATTCCTGTGTAAAGCTCTAGAGTATCCCAGGGTTGATGTTTTGGGGATGTTATTGCTGGGAATGCTACCACCACCTTTCTGCCCAGTAGGTTTCAGCCAGGTTAGTGTTCCCTGTGGTCAGGATTTGCTTCCTACCACAAGATTGTTTTGTTCATGTCACCGTGCTCCCGAGATCTGCCTCTTTCTTTTAAATAAACCAAAAACTCACAAAGTACCTCTATAAACCCCTGCAAAATCTGTACTGTAACAAATCTGTATAATTTGTATTGCTGTATAAAAATTCCAATAAAAGCATTCAAACCTTCTAGGTTTTTGTCTTCAAATTGAGAATTATCGTGTCCAAGAGGATGAACTCAGCGGGATAAGAACAGGAAGCTTTGTACCATAGGAATGTTTGGGATTAGTCTTTGCAAAGCTTACTTGGCCGAGGTTGTGTGAAGCACCCAGGGATCCT
>VYZR01071697.1:0-27908 GCA_013400675.1 Oxylabes madagascariensis | reverse complement strand
AAAAAAAAAAAAAAAAAAAAAGTCATTGCCTTTCTGGGTTGCATTTGTAGTCTTTTCCACAAGTAGTTGAGGTAATCTGCTTAGAGGGGCTCTTTGACCAAGCTCTTTGACCATCTTTTTCCTTTGGAAAGGAAAAGGCAAAACAGCAAGTTGCTCCAGTGTTGTTCCTCTTAATTCTTCCTGGTAATGCTCCTCCTTTCTTCTCTCTTTTTTTAACCTTTGCGTTTCTTCCATGGGTATTTTAATCCTTTTGTTGTTGTTGTTGTTTGTTTGTTTGTTTGTTTGTTTTTAATTGGGACAAAGTTTTCAGTTTTCTATAAAGTCAAAGGGACACAATAAAAAGGAACATTACCAGTGCTTAGAAGCATTTTACGGAAGTAAAACACAGCAGATTAAACTTTGCTTTATAGTTAATGGAGCAATTTAACAGTAGCTACATCCACCACTGGACTGAACAGAAATTTCAAGTGCAATTCAGATTTTAAGTAGATGTAAATGGTGTTTACATTTCATCTACAAAGCCCAGGGCAGCGAGAATCTTCTGAGCAACCAAAGGAGTCCAAGAGTTTAACCTCTCATGGCTCAGATATACCCACTACTCACAGGGCAGAGTACACACAATACCAAACAAACAAAAGAAAAGCAGTCACGTATTACTATTAAATGCAGCCCTGAAGGCCAACAGGATTCCCCATGCCAGAGGGGTTGGAGTTGGATGAGTTTTAAGGTCAACCCTACCCATTCTATGAGCCTTAGCAGCCGCAGGTCAGCTGGCTTTGGCAGTGCATCATCCTGAACCAGCACCTCACAACCTGCAGCTGCTTCAGAAAACCACCCAGTGGTCACCTTACAAATAATTACCCCAGCCAAAAGGAACACTCTAGTGAAGATGAAGGAAGAAAGGGAATCTTGAATCTTCCCTCTCTGCAGAGGAAACACAGAGATGTTCAGAGATAACAGATGTAGTAAGGAAGGTGATGCCTTTTGCATATTCAGTAACAACTGACCATTCCGATGACAAAAATTCCTTGATATTTCAATGCTAATGTAATACTAGCTGTGCAAAATCACCACATGTATGAGCCAGAAAGGGAGTTGTACATCTTAAGAAAAGCAATTAGCAGGAAATTGCCTGTGTTCTTGTATGGCCTTTGCCATAAATTCCACCAGGTACCACATAAATCCTTGTTTCAGGCATAGTCTCCAGCAAAAAAAAGTCATCACACAGTCCCAATCCTGCTCTCTCCTGTATGCATCCTATCCTGTTTCAATGCAAATATGTTGCCCCTTGACCACAAGAATCACCCACTCTCACACCACATTTTTCATCAGTAAACATAAAAGTAAACGTCAGACCAGTGGAGATCAGTTCATTAACCCCATTTAGCAACTCCAGAAAGTGGGGAATGGGAGAGGTCCCTTCTGACATTTAGTCACTAGTACTCCCAATTGTGCTCAAATGAGCCTGGCTGGTTTTCCCTGTGGTTACTGACAGCCTCCACAAAAAGCTGCACTGATTTGCCTCTACTTGCATCTTTCAACATGCAGATGCCATTTTTTCACATGCGATTAAAGTGAAAAGTTTCAAAAACTGAGTTAAAACCTCAAACCATCAGCATGGCTATTTTTAAACTTTCTCCTTTTTTTTTTAAGCATTCTGATAACTTCTTGATGGCCAAGTTCCAAACCTCAAGTGCCAAACATAAGACTTTAGGGACAAGAGATGGGGGTTTCCAACATCCCTATTAGTGTATATGTCAACTGTTGGTGATGAAATTTAGGAAGGGTAATTGCAGAAACACTTCTCAAAGGGTGTCAAAATGTGCTGAAGAAGGCAGTATGCAATAAAGCAAGATGTCACAGAAGCCTTAATTTCCATTGCCAACAGTTAAATGGAACCCAGCTGCTGTTTGGCCAACTACAATTTGAACCGAACATGAAGGAAAATGAAATTGCAATCAATAACACAATCCTAATACTAAATTAAATATATCTTCCACAACAAGCACAGTAATACACGAATAACTCAGGAGCATTCCATGTCACACAGCAATACTTTAAAAATACATTTGCTTTCAGATGGGATTATGAATGGCCGAGCAGTTTCTTCATAACTCACACCTGAACTTAGAGGCTTTGCCCAGTACTGTAAGCTTTAATAAAATTAAAAATTTGCTCCCAGGTATGATTATATCTCAACCTTATAGAGATACCTTATTATTCTTGCTGCTTTGTGGAGAGAGAGAGAAAAAAAAAAAACCAAACGCTTTATGTAACTCTGTGTTTGATTTTTCAGAAATTAAATAAAAGAGGAGGTTTTGTTTGCACTGAAGGATGAGATTTCCCTCTGGATTTGCTGCCCTCTAGATATCTTTCAGTATAAAACTGCTGTGTTTTTTAAATGGATTTTTCAATAATCTGCTTTAGCTGAGGATGTAATGGGGAGGGGGTGAAAGTACAAATGCAGGGAAGAGGCAGTGTTTGAAGAGTTTGTCAAGATGCTTTTTACAAAGATAAGGTGTCTTCAGATGATGCCAGTTGTCCAAAGGAGGAGGGCAGTTATAAGTGTCCGTGGGGAAGGTAAATCAGTGCCAGAGTGCTGAGTGGTGGCTGTTACGGGACAATGTGCTCCATTTGCTCTGCAGAAGGAGCAGCCAGATTATCACACACTGTTCCCACATACTGCTCCACCAATGAGTGTTAGTGCTGATGTGAAAAAACCGATGTGGAGGCGGATTTCTTCCCCCTAACTCCCTCCCTATGTGTCTCTTGGATAATCCAGCACTGCAAAGCTTTCCCCAGTGATGCCAAGCTCTATGTTGGGAGTGCCACTTCACACATTCCAGATCTGTTTGATTTTCTCTGCAGCAGAGAATAAAAATATTTCAGAGACTTTAGCAGAACCTTTTTTTGCTACATTCTCTGTTTCCAGGCTTGCAGTGGTTCTGATCCCTCTGTTGGGGATCTCAGCAGAGGGATATGCACAAGCAAAAAGGCACATAGGGCAGCAGGAGCCTAAAAAAGAGGTCATACAAAACAGGAGCAGTACTGTTGATTCATTTTCAGATAATACTAGTAAGATAAGGATTAGGTAAGCAGGGGAGCCTATTAGTAAAAGATAACCATAAATAAATTCTTCAGTTTGTTCATGGTAATCGGGAAAAAGATGTTGTTCTGATTACCTAGAGCAAGAAGACTTCTAAAGGTCTCTCCAAAAGAGATGAGACAAATAAATTGCCTCAATTATCTCTCTGTGTCTTAACCAGGGTGTTTCCTTTGGGAAAGGATGTTTTGGGAAGAACAGAAACACTTTATCATTAGATGAAGAAAAGAACCACCTAATTATTTGATAGAGAAAATAAGGCCTGACTTTTGGAGCCTCAAATCCTTGTGTAGGTATCCAACACAGATTTCAAGTAATTTGGCTATTACACAAATATTTGTATAGGCTTCCCCCAGGCAAAATCCTGTAAAAATAAAACAGTACTTATTTTTTCCTAGCCTAGACATAAATATTCTTATTGGTCCCAAAGAAAAAATCCATTGCAGAAAGCACTGTCTGCATTTCAGTGTCTGCAGGATCAAACCCTGTGATCTGACACCTTGACAAAATTATAAGTTGGCATGTAGAAAGCACCATTCATCAAGGGAAGCTAAGGGAAAAAACAGTTATTAACTCTCAAGGTCAGTGTAGGGTGATCAATATTATTAATTGCGTGTGGATAAATTGAGACAGCAGTTCAGCACTTTAGCAATTATCTGAGATTCAATACAAGTATTAAATAATAACAGTATTCAATGATGGGTGGTTAAGAAAAGAAGTTCCCCATTCTGCTCACCTTCAGCAGGTGAAAGTAGAGCTCCTGCAGAGTACAGAACAGCTGGATACCTTCAGCCCAGTGCTCAGCCCAAGTGTGTATGGGAGGCACAAAGGTGACATTTTGTCTGTCTTGTCTTTCTTTACACTGGAAACAGAATCCTCCAACTAGCATAAAATGCCCTGCCTTGGTGATATTTCCGACTTTACCATAAGGTGGAAATTCCCAAGTCCACCCAGACAGCCTGTTAGCAAGAGATTGCAGCATGACTTTATCTGTGTTGGAACAGGAATCAGCAAACACCTATCAGAACATGATTTCGGGGAAGAGCGAGTGCAGTAAGCAGATGTGCTTGCTTACACAGCACACAATTCCTCAGACATTTCCACCCACAGTCCTACCAATTAGTCAGAAAAAAATCCCTGCTGAGTTACACCTAATTTTATCGTATACAAAATCCTAAATCCAGGTTTCATTTGCCTGTTCATTGTAATTTCTAAATCCTATTCAAGACGGCAAGAAAACATAAATTCCTAATTTTTAAATGCATGAACATTTTAACTTCTACAATTTTATCGTAACTAATGTGTTATTCCTATCCTATTGTCATGTCTTCAGCTGATTTATCACTCCAATTTATCTTATTTGATCACTCTGTTCCGAAGAACTGACTTCTGTGGTTGATTCTTGTTACAGACTCTCACTCACCCTGCAGTTTTGGGGAATGGGAAGGATCCTGAACCTGTTCCCTATAATTGGTTATTCTGGGCCAGCCAAGAGCAGGCAAACTCCTGAACAAAAATAATTTGTATTAAAATTTGCAAGAGTCCTCAAAAATATCAAACTTTTTTTTAAGTCCTTGGCTGGAATGGCCAAGTCCTTGGCTGTTCTCACTGAAACTGCTGGGGAGAAAGAACAAGCACTACAAGGTTGTTAGTCATACCACTTGTTGCTTGTCTGAAAAGGCCTAATTTGCTATAGTGACAAGCAGAGATGAGGAACCTGAACAGAATAAAAGTCTTGCTCTTGCTTTGGACCAGAATCTCAGGTGGATATTAGTATTTATAAATTCAAAGACTGCCACTGGTTCAGAGCTAAATTTCAGGCATTCATCCAAATTAAACCCAAAGCTTAAACCTTTTGACATGAGCATTGCTCTCCACCAAGCATTTGTGTAATTAATATATCTTTTTTTTTAAACCTTAAAAAAAAAACCCCAGCAACCCACAATTCAAAACTGTATCAAATGAGCTGGAAAAGTACAGAGAAAAGTAGGCATTCAGTTAGAGCCCAGAAGCTATAGCTCTGACTTACATAAGCAAAGGACAAGAAGTGTCTTCTATACAGGAGAGTTTCTTTTCCTGTCATGATCCAAACTAATAGTGAAGGTGGGTTCACTTGTCAGATGAATTCCAAAAGAGGGACATTTTCTAGTAACAGCATTAGCCAACCCCAATGTGCATGGGACAGTCATTTTCCTCCAACCCACTGCCAACATCAGCTGTTCTTCCCATCAGCCTAAGCCAAGTGAAACCTCTCCTCCCAGCAAATAACACCTGCTGAGGCACCTGCTGCCCTGAGGCAGGATGACTGACTGGTGAGGTTGCCTAAGCTTGGTACTGACGTATTAAAGCTGTGACAGCATCTGGAGGAGCAAAGGGAGAGTAAAAATCAACTCAAACAATCACAAGAAGTCGTAGAAGTGGATGTGAAGGCAGAAGTCCTTGATTTCTGGTTGTTTTAATCAAATTTTGCCTATGAAAATTTCAAAGTAAGATATATTGGTGCTGGTTCAAAGAAAGAAAGAAGTATGGAGAGCTGAGCTGAGGGAGGCACATGGATGGAGGAATTCACTTGAAGTTTCACTCTTTCAGTTACATTGCAAAACCTGTTTATGTTATCTCCCACTTCAGGACGCTAAAAGTATCCCTGTCACCTTCCTCTGGGCACTTGCCTTCAGTAGCTTCTCTAGGGTGTGACACCCCCCCAAGTGTTTCCCCAAAGAACACTGGATACTATTCATCCAGCAAAGTAATCTCTGCTCTGTTCCAAGCTCCAGGTCATGACAAATAGAGACAGGGAGCACATCTGGGTCCATCACTAGGTATGGCTGACCACGGGGTGCCAGGGCCTGTCCCAAGAGCACATGGCATCCAGCAGGAGAGGATGCCTCAAATGAACATGAGCGGAGCAGCTGGCTGGCCCCAGTGGAGTGGAGTTCACTTCTGGGCTCCTGCAGCAGTCGTACCCTATCAACCTAGCAGATCAAGTAGTGATGGCATTGCAGTTGTTTGCACAGAGCAAACCTTGCTAATAGCTTTATGCAGCACTCCTGACTGCAACAGCCAGCATGTGTGAAGGGAAACCTGGAGTGCGTAGGTGACTGCCTCAGGGAGCCTTGTCTTTGTGGAGAGAGGAGACCCAGGGATTTCAACTCTGTTCCTGCTTTTGCCACAGGGCTCCTGTGCAAATCCCCAGCCCATATTGGACTGCAGCGCCCTTGTACTGTTCCTGGCATCACATTTGTTTTGACCCTGTCTTCATTACACATTGTAAGGTCATTTAGGATCTTTATAAACAAGGCACCACATGAAACACACATCAAATTGTCAGTGTCCTTTTGTTGCTTGATCTCCTTAGAAGTCCAAACAAATACACGTGCCCTGCTGGAGGGACCTGAGCACAGAATAGTGATCATGAGGAAACTGCTCACTGCCAAGGTCTGCTTAGCTCTTTCATCCCAATACCTCTATGGACTCTACTTGATATATAAGTATGCATTTTTCCATATACATATAGATATATGTAAGTGTATATATATGGAAATCAATAACAAATAAGTGGACTCTGTTCAAAGTTTCAGTCATTCACACCAGCTAGATACACATAAAAAGCTAAATCTAAGCAAAACAACTGCAAGATATGAGATTTTTGACAATTATAGAGGCAAAATAATATTGCTTAATGATATATCAAGTTGACACTATTACCTTCTCACCAGAGCCATCAACCAACACTGGTGAGAGTTGGATTCTCATTGACATAAGTGAAATTAATCCCACTGGAATTAACTTAGTCAATATCCATTGAAGACTTAGCTTTTACTTTTCTACAATTACTTCCACTTTCAAATGTCCCCAGGGTGATGAATTGTGGATTTATACAAACGCTACTACACTTCTCAGACTTTCACTGTTGTTGCACTTTTTTAGTTGTCCCAGTTTTCCCCCTCACATCTCCTTTTAAAACTTTGACCATATAATTCACTTAAGCTTCTAAATGAGATACCTCTATAAAGAGCATCTGGGTCAGCCAGCCTTAATTTGAAAATGTCATTACTCCCACACTAAACTTCTCCAATCAATCCCACAGCAGCCATCATGGTTTCTATGCCTCCCAGAACAGCCCAAGTGAAATTGTGGTCTTTTTATCTTTCAAAAATAATGAAAATAGGAGAAAGGGGTAAGAAAACACTACCCAGGTGGTGAAGACTCAAATTGCCCAGGGAAGTAGAGTGAGAAACTATGCTCATTTCCACAGATCTTTTGGGCTGCAAAGGTGCAAAGTATTATGTGGAGAAAGGAAAAAACAGTAAGTTCTTAGCTTGTGCATAGCTCAGTTCCAACTCAACTATCTTTAAGTCAACATCATTTTGCAAAGTTCAGAAATATTCAAGAAGCTCCTGAGGTTCAGAATATCATTACTGTGTCTCCCATATGGCCTCCTGCAGGTAACTGGAGAAAACTGTTTCTGGTCAGTGGAGTTAAAAGGATTACATCTCATCTAAAGGTGGGATACTTTTCACTTTCTTAACCTGAAAGTTAAACAGCTACATGCCTAGTATCCCTCTGCAGCCAGTTTGATGAAAGGCATTTTCAGAAGACACTTCTTTTGCTCCTATAGTAGCTATGAAAAATAGGCTGAATGCCTTGCCCTCTGGAGCTGCTTCCCTACATATTTAACTCTAAACGTCTCTGAAAGCCAGACTTGTATCTGCAGCCATAAGGGACTGGATGTAGCTGGAGGTGAAGGTGCTTCCATCCAGGTGTCTACATGTGAGTGCTGTGTGCAGGCTGCAGTCACTGGGAGAGTTTGCTGATACAGTGAGTAGACCCTAGAGAGCATTTCAGTCTACCCTCACGCAGAAAACTAGGGTTGATTGTGTGGAGGTGTCTGCTGTCACCTGCAGCTTCCAGGACAGCAAAAGTCCTGTGCTAAATCTTCAGCTCTCTGGGGATGTCCCACTTACTCCAGGGCCTCTCAAATGGCACCAGCCATGTACATTTAAGCAATTGAACTGAGCCCCTGATGCTTGGACATCTCTCTGGCCCACTCGGGCAGGACTGACTGACCACCATTGACTACAAACCAAGAACAGCCAGCCATTTCACATGTAGACAATTCCATGCAGTTTGCCTAACTCATGTTAAAACCTACCCATGTTTGACACACTGGTTGGGAAATAACAGCACCACAGCAAAGTGCTTTTCAGCATGTTTATCCCACCACTTCCTCCCCATATTTCCAAGGAGGACATATAGACAGCACAAGCAAACCTAGTGTCTCTGGTCACTTGTCACTGGCACTGCAGAAACAGGCTCGAGGACAAACCCTGCTCTGTGGGTTAATTAGTGTTAGCTCACTGATTAAAAAAATTAGGTTAAGTCATTGATATAAGGGGAACAGAACCTGAGCCCTGGAGGAAGCATCTCCAGCAGGGTCATTAACAAAGCTTAAAGAGTCTCACAATTCCTGCTCTGGCATCATGACCACAGCCCCTGTACAAACTGATGTAAAAGGTCAGGGTCTCCTCCTGTCTGCTCTGCCCTAATTACAAGCAGAAGAGAAATGTAAATGCCTCTTTGAATTTCATCAGAAAGCATATGGACTTGTGTTATCATGGTAATAAAGGTAATACACATTTGCTGAGCTCCAGTGGGGCATATCAACAAAAGCAGCGTGTTTGAAACAGTGTATTTTCCTAACAGCTACACCAGACTCTGGATGCTCTGAGCTGTGCTTCAGTGTAAAGAAAATAAGTGCTTTGGGTTCAAACTTAGTATCATTCTGCTGTCTGTTTATAAAGAAATGGCAGGAGATGTTTAAAATATGAGTGCAAGGACAAGCTCTTCAATCTCATGAACCAATCTAGAGTTAAGTGAGTGAATCGCTCATCTGCTCTGTGAGCTAATAAGAGGAGAAAATCAACTCTGAGAAACCAATTATAGTTCAACACCACCACCCTCCAGGATGTGATCTCAAAGTCAAGTAAGTCTCCAGAAATCAATCTCTGGGACTCGCTGGGAAAGTTCTGCAACCCAGAATAGAGTAAACTTCTTTTCAGAAGATCTAAATGGACACATTCAAACCAAAAAAGCAAGATGGCAACATAGCATGGTCAACTAGAAGCAGGCATATAAAAACCAGTTAAAATTACAGCAGTCAGATTAGATTTAGCATTTGAAATTCCAATCAAAGCAGAATAGTGAACAGAATGAAATATTAACCCCACTACAGTGAAACATGGATTTGGTTACCTAATAAACCTCAAGGTTTATTTATGAGAGGTTCCTGTCATATTCTCAGGATGATAGCTCCCAGTACTCTTTAGAAAAGATGTTGAAGGGCTTCATTGTGCACTCTTTATGATCTACACAACAAAAAATAATAGTGTCAGATAATAACGTAGAGGGGGCTCAGATGCAGTGTCCTATTTGGGACTGCATCATTTTGTGCTGAACTTGGAGACTGCACTCCCTGGTGGAATACCTCAAAGCAGAAAGGACTTTAAACAGCAAGGGTTCAGTAATCATAGTCCCTGAAGTCCTTGAAGTAAGAAGGTCCCTCTGAAAGAGAGAGGCTCTATTTCATCTTCTGTGCCAGAGTTACTATATAAACCATCATGGCCCTTTGCCTGGATTTGGAAGCCCCAGGCCTGATTTTCAAAGAGACCAAGCACCTAAAGTTCCAGCTGAACTCAGCAGTTCGGGAAAACAAACTCACAATAGCTGACCAGACAAAATTATATCCCTCTTCTGAGAAAAATTTGATTTCATTTTCTTTTAACTTTGGCTTCTCCAAACAGAAAACTATATAGTAAATTCTCCCCACCGTGAGATTTGAAGTCTCACTCTCCTATTACGGCTTTTTTGTGAGGAAAAATGAAAACCAACTTTTCCACCAGACTAAACACCCTTTAGCCTTGAGGAAAGTGGGCAGGAAGAAAAAAAGTAACCACAAACTGTTTAGTTACAATTTGCCTTATGCTGGCAGGATGATCAGAAAACATATATGTATTTTTCTGCTAGGTGGAGCTCAGATGAACAGTTACAACTTGGACATCTTAGAGGAGTTCACAGGACATTAACAGTCATTAACACAAAGCTTTTCCTCAAGACTGTATCTATAATCTCTATTTCCTATTCCCCAGTCCTGCAACTGAGGACAATTTTCTTTGTCTTAATGATGAATAAAGTGGTTTTGAGAACTGCTCTGGGCAGCCACCACTGAGATCTTATTGTTTTATCTAGCCCAAAGTAGTTTTGGGTAAGGGAAGAAATGTCAGAGCTGTCTGCTATTCTGCTGATGTAGAAATAACAAGATCACTGCGTGTTGATCTGAGTCTCAGACATGAAAACCAGCTCAAAGAAGCGTTTGCTGATGGCATTGATGTGCAAGTGGTTCAGGTTTTTTGTAGGGTCTTAGTTCTCTTGAGCTTTGACAGTTATGGGTGTTTTCATAAAATGGAAAGAAAGGACCCAAACCTACTGACCCTGAAGCGTTAGCCATTCAGCTCTACTGTGGATCTGGAAAAACCCACAAGCCTGTATATTAGCAAACTGTCACATCAAGAAGCTGAATTACTGTGTGATGACATGAGCCACAGCATCCCATGGCATCAGAGAGGGGAGACTTTTTTGCAGAAAAGAGCATTGAAAAAGCTGAGCAGTGGGACCCGCGGGACTGTTGGGGAGCTGAGTGAATCAGCCATGCTGCTCTGCTCCATGCTGCCATGGCAAAACTGACTTTGCATCTAAATTAGCTAATTTTAAAGTGTCCTGGGCACCTCTGCACCATCCTTTCCTCCCTTATGTGACTGCATAAGAAAATTTAAAGGAAAAGGCAAAACACAGTCTTTCTAAAATCTACAGCCTAGTTTATCATCCACAAATACAGCACTTCTCCAGGCATTTCCTGGCTGATGCTGTTCCCCACCAAATACCCAGCAAAATCCTAGAAACGCTGTATACTAGTGGTTATTAATATGAAAATAATTGCACAGAACAGAGCAAAGAGAAAAACAGCAGGGTTATTCCAGACGCCTTTAATTTTTTT
The DNA here is from genome assembly GCA_013400675.1 of Oxylabes madagascariensis. Lineage (NCBI taxonomy): Eukaryota > Metazoa > Chordata > Aves > Passeriformes > Timaliidae > Oxylabes > Oxylabes madagascariensis. Next base: position 16,755 of record VYZR01071697.1, on the reverse strand, counting down.
TTTTTTTTGTTACAATTTTTGTTACTATAAATCAGTACTTCCTAATCAGCAGAGCACACTGTGATGGTGAGCTGTGCAAATCTCAAGAATGAGGCACGGCATCTTGTGCCTTCTAATTATCTCTACTGGCATAATTGACTCTGGCTGGGCACCAGAGTTGGTACAGCTGTGAGCTGACAAGGCTGTGAGGAGGCAGGAGCAGGTATAGAAGAAGACGAGCAACAGCAGCATCACACACCTGTGAGAGGGAGGCAAGGCAGGGAAGACCCTAGGACTGAGGGAAGATTACATAGAAGAGATCAGAAGAAATAGAGAAGGACTGACAGGCAAAAACAAATGAGAAAGAAGGAGGTAGTACTTCTGTTGCCTGCCTAAAAGAGCAAAGAACCTCTGGTTGAAGTTGATGAAAACTGTACATTTGTATTAACAAAGGTTCTGAACATGAAATACTTGTTAAAGATTTGGTGGTTGGTTGTTTGGGTTTTTAAGGTATTGCACAAAATCCTGCTGAAATTTTTATCCCGGTGACATTGTCAGTTTGTCAACCTTCACTGACAGAACAGAAGCAGGAAAATACTTTGAGGCAGGATGTGGGAATGAAGAACACGGTAAGGAGTCCCCAAATTATCCCAATTTGCATAAGATTAAGATAGGACAAAACTAGTTTTTTAGGGTAAAGGTATGGATTCTTATGGATTCCCTCTAAGGGAACAGGTAAGGATTTTCCTCTCAGCGCTCCAGAGTATTCACTATAAACATACAGGATTGTTGTTAAACAGTGTTGACATTGATATTGTATCTAATTAATTCACACATAGCTTTGGGAGGAAAAACTAATGCATTCCCTCTTATTTCTTCTTCTGAAATTAGATGCTTTGTCATATTCATTTTCTATTTTGCTATAACCAAATTCCTTCTTTAATTTTTTTAAACAGCGCTTCCAGTGAGTGACAGTAGTAAAAAGCATTCTGCCAGCCAGCCCCTGCCTTTACCTAACAATTTGGAGGGTCTTAAACTTTTTGCTCATATTTTTCTTTCCCCATGAATGTCTTTACCACACAGATGCTACCTTGGTGCTACCCACAGGAAGAGCTTCCCACCACAGTTGCCACTGATGCTCCTCAGCTCCTAGTTTCTGGCCTCCTGCAGTTCCTCACAGCAACCTCTTCATCCTCTGTATGACTTAAATTTTAAAAGCAGTGTGTAAGCTTTCTCAACAGTGATCACCTTTTTAGACTCGTGAGCCTGACAGACACAAACAACCTCTGCTCAGCTTTCTCAGAGACTGGAAATGGATCACTCAGCCCCTCATTTGTTCCTCACCTCCCAGGACAGCTGAAAGCAGGGCTTGGCATCACATGGGTGGGGGATAACAGAGCAGGAATGAGTCACAGGCCTGATGCAGCATGGAGATGTCAAGGGTGGTCAGGGCTCCTTTGGACATGCAGCACAGCACAGCCTCATTAGACAAGAGATTTGCAGCAAGCTCCCCTCTCTTTGTTTCACAGTATCCTGCTAGGCCAAAGGTCCTTTGAGGTTTATCTAAATTACAGTGGTTCCTTCTTATTTGCCCATTACAAGCATGTCCTAGTTGGAGTTAAAACAGATTAATGATGAGGCATGACTCTTCCCTGCAGAAACTTTGCTCTTTAGATACTGTAATTTTTCTCTTTTTTTTTTTTTTCCCTACTTTATCTTCTGTCTTCAACCAGCTTATAAAACAAAAGTGTATATCTGGGTATAGAGAGTGTGGGCTTCCTCAAATTATCTCAATCCTGTTCAACTCTGGGTACAACTGTTACCTTCCACTTCTCCAGCAAAATAGCTGTTTTTAATTAAGGAAGGCATATTTTTGCTGCAGATCAGCTATTTCACACTAAGGTCCTTCAAAACTTTTCAATGTACCATCTGGAGCTGATGATTTGCTGCTTTTTAAATTATCGATTTGTTCCAGCTCTTCCTTCTGACACATCTTGATTACCAGAAAGGAGCAAGTCCCAGTAGGTATCACTCTGATATTCTCTGTGCTGAAGAGCGCTGCAAACAAATCATTTAAATTCTCAGCAATGTCTTTATCTTCCTTTATTTCTGCCTTTAATCTTCGGTGATCCAGTTTCTGAACTACCAGTTAATTATTCCAACTCTTCTGACTGACAAACCTGAAGCATTCTTATTTTATAACTTTAGTATAACTTCCTTTTTATTTCCCTTTTATCTAGTCTTTACACTAATTAATAAACCAATGTATCGGAAAACTAAGGTTAGATTTTCAGATTTGGAAGAGTTCTCTGACACTCAGTTGTACTGATTTCCTCTTTGTTTGCCCAGTATTACTGTTGTTGGCAACATACATGCCCTCCAGACTCTATTATTGTTCTTAAGTGGAATTCATGGCATCTTCCTCTACTCTTCCCTCAGGAGCTTTCATGACAAATCCTCTCAACACAACCAAGACCCAGATGCTCTGAAATTTCAGTCACTTTTTTGTACTTTATTTCCCACTAAGCTACAGGACTATATTACATTAATATGTCTGCTAGCAGCTACAGATGCAATCTTGTCTTGAATTCCTTCCTGCATATTGATTAAGAACCAAAAATCAGGATATCAGGATTTAGGCACCTAAAAAAGGTGGCATTTTGATCTGAAATTTCATACTGACTTATGGCTCTGGCCCAAGCTGGGAAAAAAGGCACCCACCTCTTTTTTAATGCTTTCCAAAGGCAGTAATTGGACAGTATGTGGCAAACCTGGGGCATGTAATCCATACCAGTAGCAACATGGTGTTGGAAACTGCTTGTCTGCAATACTGCAGTGATTAGAGTACTTTCTTCCAGACATGGGAAGGCTGCATGGGAGAGAGGTCAAGCCAGTATTGCCCATCTCAAATGAAGCACTTGGGCCACCTGGCAGCGAACTAGGAGGGAAGAGGGCACACCCTTCCACCTGTTGGGACAGGGTTCCTGGCTCAGCAAGAACTGCAAAGCTTCTGGGGTGAAAGGAGGCCTGACACTGTGGCTTGGTGGTTTGGGGTCTCAGAGCAGAGAGGTCTCCTAGGCTGGAGTCAGTGGGCTGATCCTAAGCACCTTATTTTATCCACGAGCTCAGTGCAAAATGGTCCCTAAAACAAAGTGTGTAACTTACTGTCTGGTGCCTGCTGAGACTCATCCTCAATATGTAGGAAGAGCTTATCTTTCTGAGACAGAGATGTGTGGAACAATGTTAAAGTGGTGGCCTGACCCCTGAGCCATCTCCTGCTCAGAGCCCAAGGAACATCCAGCTCCTGCCTGAAAGCTCGACAGTTGTTTGGCAGAGTGAGCCGAACTGTACCTCAAGTTCACATGAAAAGCAAAGGAATTTGAACAGGCTTGCTTTGGGCTTGTTATACTCCTTCCTGGATTGCTGTTCTTTAGTATTTTCTTCAGGTTTCCTTCTGCTGACACACCTAAACATGACTGGACAGCAGAGTTTCTCAATTGCTTCCCTACTCAGCTCATGCCAAATCATTACTCATGTAGCAAAAGCCCCCACAAAATGTCAGCTGAGCTTTAAATCATTTATTGTTAAGAAAAAAAAATAGCATCCTACCACTGGCCATTGAATTGCTTTTAATGAATTAAAAAGAGAGGACTAGAAATGCAGCACAACAGAAATAACCCTCAAATCCTTACACCACTGCCCTCCCCAGTGGTTCTACTCCAAAGGAGGTTAAGCCATCCTCTCTCTGATGGCTCTTTCCCCACCAGCCACTTCACCTGCACCACTGGCCATGCTCACTTCAGCCACAGAGGAATGGGTGTAACAAACTCAAAATGGCTCGCTCATTGCACAGTGGTGGCTGCAATTAGGGAAGCCTTGTAACCCACCCAGATACCTGCAGGAGGTTTGCTTTTGGCACCTCTGCCTGCATGCAGAAAGATCTTCTTCTGGTTATACCCATTCAGATAGAAAAGACCTCAGGCTGAAGAATTGGCGAAATAGATTTGTATCACGTATAAAAACGCTGGTCACTGCCTGGTTACACATGCAGACATACTCAGAGACAAAAGCCCTCCTGCAACTGGGGAAAGGCCTTTGATGTTCCCTTCCATTAAATATTCTTCAAGTACCCAGTCAGGTGACTTCATGTCGCTACAGCCACTCCCAGGGCATCCACTAACCTGTTCCAGTTCCTGCTGATTTTTCCTGGCCAGATTTGAAGCCTCTGAACCAAATGAGATGAGAGGATGCCAATAAAACAGCGAATCGACAGAAAACGTCACCACAACCCTCTGACCTCTTGCTCCGCTGAGACTCTGGACCGAAAGAACCCCCAATTCCCCTTTGCCCTCAAATCCTCCCGCCCCGAGCCGCCCGCAGACCTTGGCGCTCGCAGGGCCCACAGGTGCCGGTGTGGCGGGAGCGCCTCGTGTGCCGGGACGCGGCCGGGGGTGCCCGGGGGCTGCGCCCTCGCCCCGCGCCCGCCGCTCGCCCCGCGGCCACCGAGCCGCCCTGGGCTTACCTGGGCCAGGCACGTGTGTGCGGGACGGGCCGCCCCGGGATGGCGCAGGGAAGCCGGCAGGGAGGCTGGCAGGGAGGCTGGCAGGGAGGCTGGCGGGTCCCCGAGGAGCCCCGGAGCGGGCGTGCTGCTCCCCACGCCCGGCAGCGAGGCTGCGAGCGCCCGGCGAGCGCCCGGCCGGGGCACAGCGCTGCTCAGGCGGTGGCTCCGGTGAGGGCAGTGAGCTGTGAAGCTGCTCCCCGCCTCGGCGTTACCATCTCGCCAGCCACGCAGTCCCGGCGAAAAGCATCGCCTTCAAGCACTGCCGTCATCTCCACGCAGGGCGCCGGGCCGGCTGGCCGGGAGTGGCATCGCGCCCCGGACCGCGGTGCGCGCCCGGTTAACACCGACACCTTCTGATCCCAAAAGAGAGCGAGGACCCCAAAGAGTAACATGCAACACAGATGGAAAACAGGGTGGACCGCATTGAAAGATGCTTCTGGGTCAGGGCTGTGCCGCTTCCCCGGTCCAACAGCACCATCTCCTGGGTGGCTCGGCCGGCTGCCGGCGGCTCACCCCGAGCATCTCCCCGGGAGGACCCTCCACGGCTTTCCTCTGCCATCACCGTGTTTAGTTTATTTGCTTTCCTTTCAGGCGCTGTCAATATTTGTGCAAATGTTTCCCTTCACATCCTATTGCTTGTCTCTCATGAAGTATCACAGATGGATGAGTAAATAAATGAAATACTGAAGAACTCTAGAATCTGTCATCTACTGATGATATTTTTTTAATCATCAGTACAAGACATTCTTGAATACCAGCCCTAAATGTGCTCCCTTCCTGAGCTGTGAAGGTTTAAATATGTACCCAGTCTTCATGTAGCACATCCTCTTTGAAGTCATCCAAAAATGCTGCTTCTCAGAGAATATCTATATTTTCTTCAAGGAAAAAAAATCTGCTTGAAGAGCTGTTTCGAGTTTAGACAAGCGAAATGATGGAAAAGAGCAGAAACAGTAGATTCCATAGTATTACCATTCAATGGGGAAATCCAGTCTGACAAAGTGTTTCAAAGATGCTCTTCGTAGTGTGTATTTGAAAGTTCTAAAATGCTTGTTGAGAGACACCCTGTAAAAGCATGTGGTTTTCACTCACTAGATCATAGGTTTAAGACTAAAGGCTCCAAAACTTTATTCTCTCTATAGCTATTACCATACAAGTAACAAATCACTTCTCTATTTCTGTTTTCATTAGCCTTCAAAATGAAGATTTGTTTCACTGTTTTGAGGCTAAATTGTACATAAAATCCTTCACGCTTTGAAGACTTATATAATAAGCCAAAAAAGTTTAGGTCAATGATTTTTTTTCGAATTCAATACTCATCCAAAGCCCATTTTAGCTTAATTTACTGTTAAATGCCTGGCTAAATTTTACAGAAGCTCATCTTTAAAAGATGCTAAGTAGGTCCCTCGTGCAAGCTTTAAGTTAGGAGGGACAACATGTAATTATAAGTACAGACACCTATGCCTGCCCCTGTGCAGGAGCAGTCTCATGACTTTATGTGTAAAACTGCTGCAACAATGAAAAGGAAAAAACAAATTTCCCTGTTATTTGCTAAATTAACATCTTTTAGTGGCAAAGTTGTTTCAAAATTCATATTGAACTTGGCCTTTGGATTCTTCTTGGGCAATTACAAACCATCAAAACCTGCACATACTTAAGGTAAACAAGATCCTTTGGAGATTACAACATGTATTTCTACAGCTAGAATAACATTTCTAGGGACTCCTTCCATCTTCAAGGATGTTTACTTTGTTTATTTACTCTGAATCTAATGGTCTTAAAACATTAATGTCATTTGAGAATAAAAGTCATCCTTAAAGGGTTTTGTTTCTTCTTGAAAGGGGAGTATAAGCCACCAGTCTGCTGTTCTGCCAGCATTTCTATGGTCCAATTAAGATGTGATCTTCAAAACCAGGAAGATACAAATGCTTGTTGACTACATACAGCACTGTGCATTCATCTGAGTTACAACCCATGACTACCGTGGTCTTTCTGACTAAAACCCTTTGCTCCTGGCCTACTCCCTTAGTTCAGAGAAACACGGCGTAACAAGAAACTGGATGATTGAAAAAAAATTGTTGAAAATAAAACCTGAATTCCCTTAGCCATTTTAGTCCTATCTTCTGTGTAACTAAAACCTGCTTTCCCTGGGTGATTCCAGGAAAGGCCTCAAGTAGTTAAATCAGTGAGGACTTTCTATAGCCATGATCAGGTCACATCAGAGACAGCACTGCTTTGACAGAGCTATTAAACAAAACAAGCAGCATCCCAAAGAAAAAACCAAAACCAGATAATGAACCGCAGCCCTTCACAGAGCAGTGTGTTCATCTCAACTCTTTCAGCCAAAAAGCAAGCTTGTCCTACCACTCAGTGCCATTAATAATCCAAACCCTTTCCACTCTCTTTACCTTTCCTTATTGTCCATCCACCTTTGCTCACAGATTCCTTAACTTACAGGTGACACATATCTTGTAATTAGTGAGTGTTTTTTCTTCCACAGTCCTGTAATATGGATATTGAACAACCCTGTGCAAGAAGATCTGGTTTCTGCAAAAGGGACATGTAAATCAGATTAGACAGGGATTTATTGATTAGGCTGCCAGCTCTGCTTTTAAATATTGGCCTTCTTAGATACAGGCACTGCCAGGTTCTTACTGGGATTCTTGGTGACAGCTCAGGAGAGATTTTCCTTGGTACAATTCTTTGATTTCATGTTCTCAAGCTTGGTTGTTTTCTATGCACTTCGTTAGTATTGACAGACTCCCAGAAAAGTCCTGCCAAAGATTTCTAGCCTACTTTTTAAAGAGCGCCAGAGAACTCAGTGAGAACATGAAAATAAGCCTACTTGTTTGTCATACCTAAAATTGAGGCACTCAAGTATTTCAGGGCATTTAGATGGTATGAAGTTATCTTTTTAGAGCAGACAAGCAATGAAGAATATTGACCATGTCCAAATGTCTGCTAGCAAAATTAAGGCAAGTCATTAGGGCTGAGAAGCACACTTGCCGTGTAACCTGTTAATATGCGCTGAGCTGTTAACAGCTGTTTTCTCAGGAAAACAACTTTCGTGTTAATTGATTTTAATGCTCCCAACACAGAATTAACAGCACAATAGCAAGTGTTTGCAACCTGCTTCCTTCTGCTCCTCACCAGGACCAATTCAAGAAGAGCAAAGAAGCCTTATACATCGCTTTGGTGAAGGTTTAGGACAGAAGAGCAGCTTTGGAATATGAACAATCTCATTTGCTTAAACCAAAGCACCTTGTTTTATATCTAAGAGGTGTGAACTACTAGCAAATACAAAAGATTATCTTACTTTATGATCTGGTGGATAGGTTGATCCACTCAGTTCAGCCTTTTAGCACAGCAGCACCACCAAAGGCATCCTCACAATAAAATGTAAATAATTACGGTAATGGTTTCCAGTTTGGCAAACGCTCATACTACAACCCTATAATAGAATAACAATCCCACGTAAGTTTACATGCATTCACAAGTATCTCACTGTAAGCTCTCAGCAGGGCAATCCAACCAAGATGGATCCAGCAGCATCTCACCAGAGGAGCAGCCAGCTGAATTCCTGCCTGGCACAACACACAAGAACACAGAGAGCAGGAATGGGAGTGGCAGCTCCACACACCCGCCCTTGATCCATAGAAGCCCTGCAGGTGCCAAAGCTCCTGCACAGCCGTGCCGCCTGCCCTATCCTTACCACAGGAGACCCAGCTCCAGACCAGGCAGTTTTGCCTCTCTCTTCACCAAAGATGGCAAGAGCAGGTCCCCATTTTTGCTGTTGGCTGTCCTCAGGAACTTCAGTCAGCCTTCCCAAGGCATGCTCTTGGCCAGTATTACCTCTTCAGTCTTCATTTTAGGGCAGAGGAACCCAGGAAGAACAGGCAGCTGTAGCAGCTACCCCCATCCCCTCTCTCACCTCCTGTGACAAGCTGCTCCTCTTGGGGAGAAAAAGTCACTCTTTCCTCCACAGAACCTGTGACATCGTCCTGACCAAGGATTCCTCATGGATCCTTCCAGCTGGCACCAGCCCCCCAGCATTAGCTCAGCACACTACTGGTTGTCACCCCACACTCCAGTATTATCAGTTGCCTTCTCCCACTGCCTAAGAGCATGAGAAAAGCAGGTGCAAATCTCTCCTCAGGAGAGGTATGGGTTTTTTCCTCAGAAAATTCCATTCATCTGTGGCATCCCTTTGGGATTGGAAGCACATGCTCCCTATTGCCTCTAGTTTGAGGGACAGCAGAGGATGATGAGCAGAGTGCACAATACTGCCCATCTTCTAAAATGATCCCCTAGAACTAGTTTCTTGGGGGAAATACTCTCAACCAGCAACAAAATAAAGGTCTTTGTAAGCATCTGAAGTATACAATTCAAGTAGATGGTCATTTTTTTTATTGCAGCTGGTTTAACATGATCATTTTTATAAATGTAGAACAACTACTCATGAACACATTGGTTGGAAATATATGGCTTGCATGGGAATGCAGGCAGAAGTCCCAATTTCATTCCCCACTGTGGCTTTGTCACACACACTTTATGGAATCACTGTTGCTTTTACTTGCTCAATAACATGTTCCAGTCAGGTAGAGATTGATAGCAACACTACTATGTATGTTATGCAAAGGTTTGATCAAGTAATTAAACTCTAAAGAGGGAAAGAAAGTAGAGAAAGTAGAAAAACTTCCTTGGTTTTAAAAAGCAGGAACTCATGCTGGGAGAAAAACTTTGCTGCATAGAGGATAAAGACTACCTGACAATGCTGCAGTTCCCTTGCTAAATTGCTGGCAGGTATTACTGAAAAATATTCAGCTTGTGCAGAAAACTAGAGAGCTATGAAACAGCAGATTTGGGGGATTCTTTTTTTTAACAGATTTATTTAGTAGTCAGACTAAGAGTTAACTATTGAAGCAGAAAATAATTAAATTTTCTTCATTACCTTTTTGTTTACTGGGTACATTCATTTCAATAGGTTGACACAAATAACCAAAGACTTTTGAAATTTATTTTTTCTAAACATTGTTTTACATTCAGAATGGCAAAAACTACTTGTGATTAGCCACAAAAAAGTTCATTTAATCTGAATTCAAATGCTCAGAACAAACCTTCATCGATATTTTAGGCTTTGCATGATGTGATGTGGCACATAAACAGAAAAAATCTTGCACTCACACCTCCATGCCTTAGAGCCACAAGTGACTGCCCCAAGTGGAACTCCCTCCTACACAGGGGTCATACAGTGACCTCCACAGACCTGCCGTGGGGACGGCGTGAATACACACAACACACACGCTGCATTTAATCCTGCTGACCCTGACTGCATTACAACCATACAGCAAGCTTACTGTTATCAGTTTGGCAAATCCTGTGCAGAATGTTCTAAGATAGTTTTTCCACTGCTTGCTCAAGTGGGCAGGAGAGATTTAGAACCAGAACTTGCATCAAATCTCTCCTGTCTACAGGTTCCAGTCGTGTTCTTGTCTTTCACTGACCATTTATAATTTCCTCTTTCTCCAGAACACATTTTATATCCTATGCAGTGGAAAACATCGTAGACTTCAAATCAAAAGTCGTATCAGTTTCATTAGACATTTAAAATAAAGAGCAACTACTGTAGACAATCAACATAAAACTGTTTATTTCCAAACACTTGCCTAATTCACATGCAGACTGGTTTATATTAAATTAAACTGCATTTAAAGATAACTTGGTTAGCTCTTAACCTTAGCAGTATTGCCATAGAGCTGAAGCTACATTGGTTAATATATTTTTTTTTATTTAGAGAAATGTGGTTAGGTAGGTACTGAACACTTCAGAGACTTTCCACAAATAAATATTTATCTATTCAGTAACCTCTCTACTGCACTCATCTCACCTCACCCACATGAACGTTTAACCTGTAAATTCCACGTTTGAAGACTATATTCTCCTGAGCACATCAGTCAGGAGAAAACACTTGGAAACACAACAAATATAAAAAGATAATAAGCAAATAATACAGGATTACAGTAATAACTGAAGTATTCTCCTGTACTATTTCAAGCTAGAACACTGAAGCCTTAAACAATTCCCATTTTAGCACTGACACAGAACTGCCATACATAAAGTATGTAAGCAGGGGGAAAAGCTGTTTTGCAAGAGGTAGAAAAGGTTTTATAAAATATTTAGGCACAATTCTTAGCAGTTTTAAAAGCCATGAGAAAGTTACAAAGTAATAATGACCACTATACATGTATTTGTACAAGTTCTGTTTATTTTTACCCTTTGGAATAAAAGTATATTTCATGCACTCTCATATAATCTTTTTTCACTTAAATTGTTGGAAAACTGTTTTTCTCCTATATTGTATTACAATATTGTATTGTGATTACACAGGTCTTACAGGCTCTCAGGAAGTCTTATCACCAGGAGTTAAACAGAAAAACAGACACACTTAACGCTTTTTCAAGAGAAGCAAGGGAATGCAAATGCTGCTTGTATAGGTTCATGTATCAAAGAACAGAGAATCACACACATAAAATCCATAAAAATATTATTAGTTCTTTTGGTTTACTCCCACCTCAATGAAGAAGAGCGCTTTTAGAAGTGAACTTTTTCAAAACAGAAATTTTCACAAACGTTTGCTTTACAGTGCAGTGGTTATACTCGAATTTTCACAATACCCATAAATCAAAATACCAAGATCACTACATTTACCATAAGCTAAGAGACATTCACTTAGTGTCAAGTTCAAACAGATGCCTTCCTTGACCTAAAGTACGTAAGGCTTTATGGGTAACAAGTTCTTATCGAAGATTTGCTTTATTCCTGTCACAGCTTTTTTTTTGCTCATTTTACTTTTTCTCTTGGTCTTTTTCTGCATCCAGAAGTGCTGAACGGATTCCTAGTTTCTTCAGCTCTTCTACAAGATCTCCATTCTGATGCATCTGGAGGAGTATATCACAGCCACCAACAAATTCACCATTGAGGTACACTTGTGGGATGGTAGGCCAGTTGGAGTAGTTTTTTATTCCTGAATAAGAAAAAAAAAATTATTAGAGGTTTCACCCCGCTCTTAATAGAATGATATTTTAAAAGGAATGCATTGCTTCCACCTGACTCTGCCACTGATATTCAAATTTCTTTCCCATAAAGACAAAAAGATATCTATGTAACAGGAGCACTATCAGAAAAAAACCTATGTTAGAGGTAGGTTTGTTTCTCACCCCAACTCAAAGATGTGGGTGGAAAGATATGGAGTCAGCTCCTATACTGACTTCAAGCAGGAACTGGAAAAACACCGCATCTCTTTTTATTCCCAACAAGAAAACATGATTCTTTCAATCAATTACAGAAATGAGATGTATTGAAAAATACTGACAACTGATTACTTTTCGTTATATTTCCCAGAGGGACTTTAAAATATACTGAACTCATACAGTGGCACTTATTCCTGCAATTTCAATTGCAAGATACATTTGCCCCTGCAGAGGCCTTAGGAATTTCAATGTGCTTTATCTTTCAATGCCAGACCTTACAGCACATGGGAGGGGCACAGAGGCTGAAGTGTCTTTAAAAGTACAAATTTAACAAAACACAGCTCAAGTCACAATTATGAAGTACAGAATTAAAAATTAAAAGTATACTTCACAGAAGGCAAATGTAAGACCACCCAAAAATATAAACAGTTCAGCTGATACACACTGAAACCAGCTTGCACTTAGACATCACACAAAAAATTACACAGAAGAATCTTTGCATCTAATTTGCCACTTTTTAAACGACCCTTCACACAAAGCCATTATTTCTGTGGCAGAGGAAATAGCTAAAACCTACTGCTGCTTATTTTTATAACACAACCACAAGCATTTGATTAGATGACAAGTTTTGAATTCAACGTTTTTATGTATTTTCAACATGTAGGGCCTGGAATTTTTCCACCAAAGGCATGAAAGCCCATATAGCAAACTTAACCCTACAGAGGTACCTTTTCAAAACATCAGAGCCCACTCACCTTGGAAGCAAACCCCCCACCAATAAATATTAGACCTGAGTAGCTGATAGCACAAGAGAACTTATTTTCCCCTTAGAAAACATTTTAGTCTCTAGAGACTAAAAATAGAAAACCCAAAATACTCGAGGTAAAAAATAACCATGTAAGGAAATTATGCTTGCTTTATTGGAACATAAACCACTTTCTTTTTTAATAAATATGTGTAAGTGCAGAAACATACAGTGGAATTGTTACTTTAATGTATAATGGATGCAATATAGCTAATAATTTCCCCTTAGCAAAATACAACAAGCTTAAAATATCCACTAAAATAATAGTAACCTAGAAAAAGATTGTTGTGACTAAGTGTTCCTAACCACTACATATATCAGCTAAGAGATTTGATTCTGACTTCAGATTTTGTGCATGGACAACCAATGTTGGTAAGCCCAAACTAGAAAGTTTAGCATATAAATCAAGGCCAAAGGGAACCCCATAACCATCTAACCTCCATCATCACCACTTGTAACTTCTTCCTTAGTTTGCTGAACTTCTAAGCTTTGATGTCAGCTTGCACTTAGCAATACTTTTCTTAAATGCTCTTTGGCCTTTGAGTACTCAAAACTGCTTAAACTGTCCTAAATATCTTTTGACCCATCAAAGTTTCAATGAAAAACTGTGTTCCATGATTAAGACATGCCTAAGGATGACCCTGATCAAAGAGCCACTGCAGATATGAAACAGGGCTCATTTGTCTTAAGATACTGCAATGTTAAACATGAATTGAGAACCAAGGGCTCTGAATAATAAACGTACTGCTAACGAGCATTCCAAGGTAATATTTACACCAATGATTCTTTCACAGAAATATTTTCTTCAAAGACCCAACTGCACACACATAGAAGCACTGATAGTACTTTCAAGGACCTATCCAGCTTCAGATAAACATAAGAACACCATCAAGCTCATTTGCTCTGTGCATTTCACGTGCTGGACAAGCTGCTTTAAATGCCTCTGTGCTGGGGCTCTCCCAGGTCACAGTCTGAAAGCTGCCTGCCCTGGCCACCCAAGCCTCATCTCAGTGCAGTTACTGACACTGCTGCAGTGGTGCTAAAGCACCTGAGCCTGGGCAATGCTTGCTGCACTCGGGATGCACGTTTGTGATGATTCTTTTGGACATCCCAAGGGATCTCCATCCCCCTTCTCTGCAGACTGGCTCCTTGCTGTACTTCAGAAGCTGCAGCTTCTGCTCTGAACCGCTGTTTACTTTGGAAAAACACACTCACAGGTCAGGGGTTCAGTCTGACAGCTGTGGTAGCACATTTAAGGTAACTGTGAAGCCAGGATCACTGCAATGAGCTACTGAAACGGGTACCCAGCACACTTCCACCCCTCTCCACAGCTCCAATTACCAATTCTCAGCCTCTCCTGGCAGCATTAGCACTAATGAAGGATGGGCTACTTCAAAGAACTGACTCAAGCAACACTCACTCCTACCACACTTGCTCCAGAAAAGCAACACGTTTTCATGGACATCACAGAATGATTAAGGTTGGAAAAGATCTCTAAAAACGTAGAACGCATCTGTTAACTCAGCACCACCATCATTTCCCACTAAACCATACCCCCAAGTGTCATGTCCACATGCCTTTTAAACACTTCCAGGGGCAGAGATTCCAACACTTCCCTGTGCAGCCTATTCCAAAGCCTGAGCACCATTAGCACTGATACAAGCTTCACTGAAGGAAGGCTAGCCAAGAGTGGGAGAAAGGATCAAGAACACCTGCTTGGCAGCATCCCATGCTTAGATAATGAAAATATCTGAGGGTGAACTACCCCAGAAGTTTAAACCACTAATTTTCCAGTATGTAATCCCGAACTTCTCTGCCTCAGTGACCGGAACCAGTCTAACGCTGTCCATCAGCTGAGAGCCAACTTGGAGAAACCTGAATTGCCACGGAGCCCAGAAGAGTGCCAAGGTCTCTTAAACCAGCTTTGATAGGGAAGGATATGTGTCAGGGAAATGTATCTTCAGCTGAAGCTCAGATAGATCACATGAAGTACCAATAACTTTAGTTCCACAGATCTGAGTTTTTAGGTAAAGAGGCAAGCAGGGGAGTTGTTCTAGCTTTACAGCTTGCCATATTTTAGCACAGGGTACGTTTCACCAATTGAACTATAACTAGCTAAAAACAAGGTGTTTCCATAGATACAGGCAAGAAACCAACAAGCAATCCAGACATGCCTGAACTACCCTTTCCCCAACAGCCTGCCCCTACTACAAATGTATAAGCACACCTATATTCAAACACTGAAGTCAGGTTCAGGTGAACACAAAGCTGGTGGCCAGCTCTCATACAGCAATCTCCTTGCAGATCACTCTTTTGTTGATGTACTTGATACTTTCACAGCTAAAGGTTCCACACCCCCTCACCAGCCCCCATGCATGCAGTGCAGATTATGTTCACAGGGAGAGCGTGGGAAAGGCTCACATGCTGCACATCCAACTATTGGGCACTCGAGGCCAGATCCTGGCCTTCAGTCAGCCACTGCTGAAATACAGTTGGCGACTTAGAGAACTACAACCGTGAGCAGCCCTGTCCTCTCCTCTGTCAGAGACTGCCACCCACAGAAGCAGGCACATCCTGGCTTTTTAGGGTGCAGTAGGTAATGCAGTTGAAGCAGTACAAGAATTCTGCTGCCCTGGAAAATGGCTGTGTCATTCCCCAACTCTTCAAGGTTCCATTCTTCATGCTGGCTCTAGCACTCAGGTCACAGTACAAACTGCTACTTCAACTTGCAGACCCACTGATCCTGTTAATAAATTGAGCTGGCCCTCTGCACAGCTGGACAGGTGCCAAAGTGTATGGTGTATGGAAAGGAACAGAACAACTTCTTTAGGCACCTGAGAACCAGCAGGATATTGTGCAAGGGTACACTCCGTAACTGCACTCTATGTAACTTAGACACTGGAGGGCTGGATCAAGACACTTAACTTCAATTTAAAGCTCTGGTAGCCAGGAGGCAATAACCTCTCTCATTACCTAGCACAAGCCCACGTTCATGTGGAGGAAAAATTTAGGTTATACAGGAAAAAAATACTCTCTACTCACATAGTCAAGTGTTCACAGACTATAACTTAATGGGTGCTGCCCATTCAGAGGCTCACAAAAGCCCCCTCAACCAAAAGTGAAATGCTGATGGTTCGATTCCAGAGTTTTGTTTCCTCCTTTTTAGTTCATGAGTTGCAGGAAGAGATAAGAGTTTGTTCTAGTAAACTGTACAATTAATAAATTCAGATACGTAAACAAAGTTTAGAAAATTACCATTATTTGTTCACTTGCAAAGGCAGAGGAAGATATACTTGAACAAAACCAACCTTCATTAACAAAAGATGTCATTACACAGAAATTCCAGTATTCCAGTATAAGCTTTTATACCATACCAACTATTATAGTTGTGAATTGAAAAGCAAACAAGGACTGGAAAAATCAGCCTTTTAGCTACGAGCTAATGAAAAACTGAGTTAGTCAGATGACACCAAAAACAAAGGAGAACAAAGTCACCTGATACATGCCAGCACGTGGCTTTACAGCACATTTTAGTGTATTCTGGGCATGAACTGTTAATGCCACACACCTACAAGACTAATTACTATGTACTTGTATATATTTTGTTTGTTTCAAAATTTTCTCAAAAAACCACATAGAACTTCAACAGTCAGCTATGCACATTGAAGAGGGAAAGATGCATTAGCAGAACTGATTACTAGCTTTCCACAACTGGCAAAAAAGCCTTATATAGAATAGCTACTACCACTTGTGCAGTAATGGTGAAACTATTACTAAGTATTTCTAGTGCAAATGATTAGCATAAATTTGTACTTTATCAAGAGAATCCCAGCAGGCAGTACCAGCTGGGAATCACGTAGTACAAGTCCAAACCATACATGAAATTCCAACACACTGTTCACAGGGAAGACAAAACCTGATAGCGAAGTATTTCAGGGGTCTCTCTATCTCTGAACCAGGCAAGGCAGTGTGGCACAAAGAGCCCGATCTCCAAGCATCACCCCGCACACACAACTGCGCTCTGCTGATAACTGAGACCTCTTGAACACGGGGAGGGCCAAAAACCAAACCAGGGCGTTTGGGCAGCAACCGCAAAGGCACATCTCTGTGATACACTTCTAATTCTACTAACACCCAAAGAGAATCACAGAATTAATTAGGTT
>VYZR01071687.1:0-10476 GCA_013400675.1 Oxylabes madagascariensis | reverse complement strand
CCAGAGTAAGTCCTCCAGGAGGTCAGTTCCACTTCGTTGTGGTGCTGTTCCAACATTTTCTTGGACATGTGTGATTCTGATTCTGGCTCATGTGGAGGTGGCAGACTGGTGTAGGCAGACCATTGGTACAATCCCAGCATGGCACCTGCTGGTCAACAAATAAAGCTTTTGTGTTCTCATGTCTTGTGAAAGAACACTCACAGAGCCAGCTTTGGGTTGTTTTGGAAGGTGCCGTCTGAAGCTTGGGAGAAGCCAGAGAATGCTTGTCCAGACATTGAGGAATTTCTCTTTTTAAAAAAATTTCTCTTTAAACAGGCAGTACAGTCTGTGCCTCAGGAGTAGGTGTGAGGGTGCAGCAGCTGTGAGTAAAGGGATTGCCCCAAAAGACAAGTCAGGTCACGTGATGTAAGAATCTTGGCCCAAGTTGCCTTCAGGAGAAGACAACCCTATAGCTGCACAGTGGAGCTTAGGGAAACCAGCCCCAGCAGCCTCATCATTGTGGAGCTTACAGGGCATAACTTCTCTGCTAGATGAGACAAATACAATAGGAAAGGTCTGAATCTCCTTTATCTAGGGCACTGATACATCTGAGCAATTTCTAATACATTCTAATCTGAAGAAGGAGTTGGATTTGATATCCATCTGTTTCAAGGTAAATGAGAGTTTCTCCATCAAGGCTGTGGAGGATATAAATATGCACAGAAGGAAACTTATTCCTGAAGAGAGGATCCAGTGCACTTTCAGATTAAAACGTGTGACAATCCCACCACAATAACATATTGCCAAGCAGTNGAAACTTATTCCTGAAGAGAGGATCCAGTGCACTTTCAGATTAAAACGTGTGACAATCCCACCACAATAACATATTGCCAAGCAGTAAAAAAGATACTCCGGGAGGCAAATTTATTAGGCTAAAAATCTATTTTTCTGAGTTTAAATTTACCCATCTGTTTATCTTCAAACAGAGTCTGAATGCAACATTGCTGATTACAGGCTCTGTTCCAGTCCATTACTTGATTCAGTCACATGCTTAAAAATACTAGTTCAATTAAGATTGTTGGTAGATTTATGACTCTAAATATGTGTACTGCTGTTCTTTATTCTTCCACTGAATAAAACAGGAGTTTAATTCATTTTAGATTTTGTTTATTTGTAATGCTTCTCCTCAGCTTTTCAAATGAATACTCTAGCATTAACTGTATGATCCTCAGTATTAGGGAAAAGCAAGCCTGCAAAGCAAATACGCAAATATGTGTGTTGATTTATTAGGAAGGTGAATTAAATAAGTGTGTAGTTACTAAAAGAAAATACATATTTTTCAGGTGCAGAGAACTTACGAGATCATCAAAATAAGATAGTGTTGAGGATTTGTATGATGGTTAAGAATTAATTTCTAGTTTTATTCATCTCAGCATCCTTACTTATCAATAAAGATGAAGTTTGATCTTCAGCATCAGCCCCTCCATGCAATTCTACACCCTTTACCTTCTTCATTGTCATTGCCTTTTGTCCATGCAGAAGATGGTGGCCTACTGGGCTTTCTGCACACTGTTGTCCTCTACATTCTGTACAAAACAAAATATTAGTGTGTCTTCTGCAGTGAATGCAGGCAATGTCTGCTTTTACAGCAGCTTAAATAGTGAGAGTTCAAATACACAGAAGTTTCACTTCTGTTATTGTCAATACATTTTATAATGGATATTTAGTTTGAAAGCTATTCCATTTTTTGAAGGGAAAGCTAATCTGTAAACTTATTAAGAGTAACAAAGTCAAGCTGCCTCTTCTCAAGCATTTACCACTTCTCTGACTCCTCTGCTAAGTGTCATAACTAAGCCTGCATATGCTCCTCATCCTCAGAAAGGTGGAGTAACCCTGGAAAAAAAAAAAAAGGCAAAAATAACCCTACAAAAGCAGTTTAAACACTGTAGCTCTTCTCAACAAGTTGTGCTTGGTGAGAGACTGGTGCTCATCTGCCTTTAGGGAGGCTGCCTCCTGCCTAGGCAAAGTCTTCTCTTTACCTTTTGGCAAACCTTGCCCAGGAGTGAGGTCACACAGCAGGTCCAGAATATCTTCCTCATCCTAAATTTACCTTCCCAGACAACTCTGCCTTTCTTTTCCTATGTATTGGTGATATGGCTGAGTGAGTACGGAGTTTTTGAACACGTGTGACGAGGATCGACCAGCCACTGCTAGTAGAAAAGCCATCCTCATACCCAGAAAATCAGAATAAACTTTCATTTTACTCCTCTCTCTAAACTCACACTGGGAGTGTCCAAGTCAGTTATATCATTGGTGTATTTATGAACAAACCCTTTCCCTTGGAACATGTGTCTGAAATATTGCAGTGCTATTGCAGTGAGTGCTAAATTTATATGCAAATGATTTATTGTGACCACCCCTACCGTTGTTGGGGGGCCTTTCACATCACATAGACATACAGTCAGATTACTGTACATCAAAGTAGGTACATACTTTTATATAATGTTCTATTCATTCACAATGAGTTATAGCCACCTCAGGGGTGGGATGATACAGGATTATCATCACAAGCAATAGTAAAGCTTTATTGACATGAATACCAGATCTTTGACTTGGTCAGACACACTGAGAAAAGCTTTTTTTTCCTGTTCTATTATTATTGTCCATGGTGAGAGGAATTTTTACTCTGCAGAGAGGTTGATAATGTATAGGATATACATACAGCAGGAGATATACTGTTTTCCATCAACATGATTTTTGTACCACATCTTGAAATTGTTTGTTTTGTCATTATCAATGATAATAGGAGAGACGTGGGTGTCACACCTAAATTTTTGCCTCTGATACAAAAAACATTTGCTGTTATCTGGGTCAAATGCAATCCGTAAGCAGCCAGATGGTTGCCTTTGCATTGCATAATTAAGATTATATTAGTTTTTCTGCCTTGAATATTGGTTTAAAAGTGATGGACTTGGAAGCGTATGTGGCTTTGTTAGGAAATCCAAGCACAGTACCTAATGTGAGCAGGAATACAGCAGAAGCTCTTTTCTCCAGCAAGTCAGTTTTGCTATGCTTGGTTTTGAAATAAGCTCTCTCTTTTATGCACTGGGTACTTCACATATCTGAGGTCTCTAGAAAGCATTAAGCAATTTACTCTCTAACATTTTAATCAAGCCTGTGGTTTGTTAGAGAAGAAAAAAGTTAGGCTGTGGTAGTAAAGGCAGTGCTGTAAAGGTCTTTGGCTGAGAGGAAATGACACTTTATTTGTTACAAGTTACCACTCAAAATCATGATGACTGCTGATTGCATCAGGACTCCTGAAGCTATCTTGGTACTCAGCTCTCATGCAGCCTCTGTGCTACTAAAAACAGGATGAGTTTTCTCTTTTTACATCTGCATTTATTTATCCTACTTGTTGAAGTTATTGGAGGTACAATTTTACAATGCCACCGTGGTTACTGCTGGGTAAAAAAACCTGATGCTGAGCTGCAGGTTTATTCTGAATGAGAATCTGCTGCAAAACAAAGTAGGAGTAGCAAATTATTGTCTCACTTACCGTCTTGGATCAGTGAATGAATTTTAATCCATGGCTAAGCAGACAATTAATTTGGCTGTTTCACTGAGTGCAGCGACTGCTTGACTCCAGGCCAAGGATCCTCCAGCTGAGGTCAGAACCATGTGCCTGGTGAGGGCACTTCCTATCTCTGACTAAAAAAAGAGATTCTGGAGCTCTTCTATATTGTAACATAGAAAACAGAAATTCAGAAATTTAAGAGTAGTTTTTTTCTCTGTTGTTTGTTTAAATCCAGCCAGATGTATGGCAATCTGTAGGTCTGTTAGTGTTAAATCCATCCCCCTGAAATACTTTGAAGATTTTAGTCCAGTTCCAAATGAATAGGTTTCAGTGCTACCCACTAAAAAAGGAGTTAAATAGGTGCTTATTGAGAAATAAAAAAGTTAGAAAGTACTTGGACTCTCCTGTTTGATTGCCCTTTTGCTATTATGCTTAACTTTGTTAGGACACACACAAATTAAAAGAGTAATTCAGTCTCTATAAACATTTAAAGCCAGTAGAAGTGAGAGAATGAAAGCTAATCACATTGCTCAGACCAATCCCTTGTGCTGGCCCTTTATCATTACACCATCACATACTAGGAGATGACGAGGAATTTTCCAGGAAAAACAAAATGTTTTCCTCAAAATTCAGACTATGTAAGAGAAAAAATTCCAAGAAACAAAGGGAAAGAGACTGTGCAGTAACCAAAAGGCAAGCCACTATGGCATATACCTGACATGATGTGTCCCCAGATACAAGTGCTTTCACTGGTCCAGACACGCAGTTTTAGTTTCTTCTGGGTCAGCACCTTATTTCCATGATGCCTGGTACCCTGGGCTTCTTCTCTCTTTTTTCCTCCCTCCCTTTCCCCCTTTTCACAAATAACTTTACAAAGCCTTTTTTTTCATCTGCTCTTGTGCAATGAAATATGAACACAATTTGACAGGGCAGTGGGGTTTTCCTGCTTGGTGCTCCTCACAAGCACCCCTTTGGCTTGCAGAGTAGAGCATAGGCAAAGCTTTCTTCAGGAATTATTTCCAGTGTTAAATTTACTTACATGAGGCCATATCTGAGATATATAAATCCTAATCTTGTTCTTTTCCTGATCCTCTCCCCACCATGCCACAGCATCCTGGGTGCTTCTTTTATACAGCCTGAAACTGAAGGGATTATCTCATCCTATCCTTTTAATAAATCTCTGTTCCAAACAAATGAGATTAAAGTACAAAATACCTGCTAATTTTGGGTATGCAGTTAGAGATATTATCTACTTGGTTTTTCAACCTGTTTGGCATTCTGCATCTCTTGGCCTAGTCCATGCAAAGTGAGTGATTCGCTTCAGCCCTCCAGACTCCAAAATTTCAAGATGGGCCCTCATCATATGAAAATCTCAACTAATTATTGCCTCTTGAGGCAACTTTCCCCCCACTGTAGAATCTTCGAGGTGGAAGGGGAATGGAAGCAAACTCAGCAGGTAAAATTTAGCAACCACTCTGCCACGAAGTCCTGCTTTCCTTCTTTTGTAATTTGCTCCCTTGTACATAAGCTGTACCCAGCTCTGTGACAAATTAGACAGGAATCCAGTGAATAAAATCTACAAAGCACTGATCTGCTCCCAGAGGAAGGGTACCTTGCAGGGTTCCGTTTCTGCTTCAGGAAATTTGTGGAATATAATCTGTGTGGTCATGTATCCTAATGTAAGGAAGCTGAACGGAGGTGCTCTGAGCCCCTCAGGTTAGTCATTTCCTGAACATCCACGATGTGGCAGCTAGTGTTGAATATATAACACATCTCCTTAGTTCAGTGGTCACACACACAGACAAATTAAAATATGTTTTGAATCATCTCAGAAACACTTCTCTTGAAGGTCAGTTCTTTTTCAGCATTAGAAAGCAGACTCTATTCCAAATAGAAAGCATTAATTATGTAGCTAAACTGCATCGGCTATAAATAGTGGAAAAAAATCCCACATTTTGACTTTCAGAATTTCTACCATGTTTCAAATGAAATTCAGCCCAGCCAGTCTGGACATCCTGCAATTAAGCATCCTTGCTCTTGGCTGACAACATTAGTTGGTTTTTCCAGCCTTGCTCTCCTATCTGCCCTCCAGGCTCCTCAACAGAACGGCTTCTCTCTGCTCTCTCTGCACAACCTCTGTGTCTCCTTACCTAATCAGTCCCAGGCTCCTGCCTCCAAACACCAGTCCCAGCTTTTCTCTCTGGCTGGCTTGGCTGCTTCTATTGCCTGCTCTGTCACAGAGCTGGATGGTTTTCTCCTCTGTGTTGTATTCACGCAGAGACCTTTCCTCTTGACACAACCTTCAAACCACTTGGAGCTTAGGAGAGATAGGATTCCTACCTCTCAGGTTCTGTGCCAAAGCTCAGGCTCACGAGGGAAACTTGGGTATGGGGATTAAAGTGGAAATCTAGCCTCACCACTGTATCCTTAAGCTTCTGTTTGCGGAGAGGGCCAACCTTTAGCAATGCCTTTTTCCTGCTAGAATAAAATAAATCACTGCTGGCCATCTCTTCACAACACAATTTCTAATATTTTTAAGTTAGACACATTTAGATAAATTTTCAGAGAGGGGAAAGCACATTTTAAATAAAAAAGGTCACATTTTGAGACTGCGCTTCAAAGCCTGAGGGCAGCAGAGCATTTCAAAGGAAAAAAGTTTCCATTTTAGTGTGAGCAAAACTGTTTATTTTTCCATAACCTTGTTCTTGGAAATGGACAAATTGTTTTGGCAGGTATTTTCAAAATAATCTGCCCAGTACAGACAGTCAGCATATCAGTTTTCAGCCTAAGTGATGATGTTTTTTCTAAAGCTACATGCAACAGAAAATGTGGTCTCTGCTGAGAAATGTTTGCCAACCCCAATACAGGGAATGGCAGCACATCTACCTTAGAATATACATTATCACAGATTACATCCTCTGAGGATTTCTGGGTTTTTTCCAAACACCAATTGCCTCATGGAAAGGCAATAGGGTCAGTGACTCTTACTTCCCTATTTTAGAGGCAGAGAAACTAAAATAAGAGGAAAGGAAAAGAAAAACCAAGGATAGAATAAAAAAAAAAATCCTGATTTGCTCCTTTTTCCCCTATTTATGCACCCATCGGTGCCACCTCTGAGGGGTGTCATTTGTGCAATGGTCCTCTGGTTTGGAGTATTGCAGGTGTTCTTTACACTGCGCAGACACACACGTCTGAGATAACATCCCTGATGTAATTGTAATTACTGTGATTTAACTCTCTGTGATGGAAAGTTTTGGGGGCCGTAAGAGAGGGCATAGCAGGTGCCAGAGATATCTTCAAATAATAGTTTAATTCAGCTAAGAGCGAGCAGCCTCCACACTCAGCTTGTATGAGTACATCAGTACAGTATAAAAAAAACAAAATTGAAATATTTTAGGGGCATCTGATGAAACCCAGGGACAAGACCCTGTGGAAGAGAGAGGTGTGAGGGGAAAGCTGTGGTAGGGCTCCACCAAGACCAAGCAGGTTGCTGGTGTGACCCACTGGGTGATGATCACTGCCTTTGTTGTTGCTCCAAGTTCTCTGGCTGGGTGAACCCCAGCAAAGGCGCCGGTCAGAGATGCTGAAGGCTTGAGGTAGACAAGCTGCATAAAAGTTCATGCCGCAGTCTGGCTCACTTGGGAGAGTAAGAAACACAGTTAAGTGTTAACAGTATGTAATGAGATAGCCCCATGCAGGCCAAAAACCTCCACTAAAAACCATCCCACCAGCAACAACAAATTCCTCAGCTTAAACTGCGGCTCTCTTCAGAGGGGAAAAAAAAAAAAAGAAAGGAAAGAATTGCCAAATCAAACTGCTGACTCCTTTTTTCTTATCAAAACACCGCAGCATACATCTTAACAGCCTGAAGTAAATCAAATGCAGGACCAGCTGGAACTGGCCAGCTCTTGACCCTCCGTTGATATCAGGTGCGTGCCACACTCCACTGGCAGATTAATTTGTGATCTCAAGTAACTCAGAGCCCCTAAAACTTTCAGTATGGCTGTTAGGACAAGGCTGTTAGGACAAGGTTTTCTTTGGAAAGTGTCACCACTAAAAAAAGTTGGAGTTCTTGCTAGACGGGGATACTCCATTATTGATGTCAGATGACTTTGTTCCCACTATATCTCTTATTTTTAAACTCACACACAATGCAACTGTGGGACAAAATTCAGACTTATGGCCAAACCCTGCAGATGTGCATCTGAGCGACTGGGTGTCCCCTTTTGCACGTGGAGCTTCCCCTTGGGGGGATTTGGAAGTGTTCATAGAGATGCATCCCTAATGAAATCTTTCAGCACGGGAAAAGAATGGGAGAAATCTGGGAAAAGTTGCACAGAGTGCATGGAATTGAGAGCAGCTCACAGACTGCGGCTCCGAGGAGAGTGTGCCCATGTGTGTGATCAATATAATCTATTGCGAAAGAGAGCCTCGGTGTTTCTGTGGGGGAAAGAGATTTAGAAAGAATGTCTTTAATTATTACCTGCAGAGAAGTTAAAGTGTAACTCGGCAACAACGGCAAAACTCCAGTTTTGGGGGGTGGGGGCTGCGTCAGGCATCCAGCCTGCCTGAACCATGTATGGGAATGGAAAAAAAAATAATTAATTTTAAAACCATATTTAATTTAACCACGAAGGGAAAAAATAAGACAAACAAAGCATTGACAAGGCAACAGCAGAAAGGAGTTCAGCATCCTTCAGGCTGCTGACCTCTCTTTGTGCTTCGTGTGGAGGAGCTGCCGAACAGGCTCTGGAGCTTGTAGCACCCACGCGTGAGCTTGTGTTCAGCCCCTCACTGGTGTTTGTACCGCACCTCCCATGGAGCCCAAATCCTCCGCCTTTCTGCCACGGCCTTTTCCTCGCACACGCCGCTCCGGGGCTCCGGTCACTGCGCCCCGCCCGCTCCGGCCGGCCCCCGCTCCCGGGGCTGCGCGTCCGGCGGAGGCACCGCCATGGGGGAGGCGGGCGGGAGCTGAACCTGCGAATCCCCTCGCCCCTTTGGAAAATCATCTCCTCCCTACGAAAAGGGCAGGGAGAGTCCCGGGGTTTCCAGGGTCACGCCGATACGGCGCTGTATGTATATACGCACTTTTTTTTTTTTTTTTAAAGGGAGTTTTGCTTCTTCGGCAGATCAGTGTGTTAATTAAAAGTTGGCCCAGGTTGGTCACTTGCAGTCCCAAGATAAGCTATTAACACAAGAGAAAATTACTATTTTTTTAAAGATACCAAAATGCGAAAACTTTATANAAAAAAAAAAAAAAAAAGGGGTGTGGAAGAAAAAAGAAAAAAAACAAGGAAAACAAGCAGATTGCCCCCCGCATACACGCCCTCAAATCCCCAAGATTTGATTGTTTCTTATGGAATATTTTCTCCGCGGCCGGTAAAACGCAGTTGACGGCTTGGCTTTGCTTTGCTTTGCTTTGGCCTCGGCCAGGGCTGACCGCCGCAGTCCCTCCGGGACAAGCAGCCGCGGCCGGAGCCCAGCGCCGCAGGGAGGAACCCGGCCGAGCCCCGCGGCCGCCAGCCCCGAGCCGAGTCCGGAGCCCGGGCCGGCGCTGGGATTTAAACCCGGCCCGCTCTTGCTGTTACCAGGAGCGCGTTTTGTTGGTTTGGCCTTTTGTTGGCTTTTTTTTTTTTTTTCCCCTTTCTCCTTTGTAAGGTACGGAAGGTGAATAATGAAATCCCTTCGCTAATAGTTTATGAGCCATGAGATTGGAAATGCGCGCGGATGGAGCAGCGCGCCGGGCTGCCGTCACTCGGGAGCGGCGGGAGCCGGGAGGAGCGGCGCTGGCTGCCGGGGGGCCGGGGCTGCGCCTCCGCGCCGGGCACTGCCCCAGCGGGGCCGGGGAGGGAGAGCGGCTCGGAGCGAGAGCGCTCGGGGGCCCCGCCTCAGCCCCGTGCCTGACACGGGCTCCTGCGCAAAGGCACAAAGGCAGCGAGAGCCCGGCCCGGCGCTGCCGGGGCTTCGCGGCCGCCGCCGAGGGGCGTGGGGGCGAGCGGGGGGCGACTTTTGAACCAGTTTGGAGGGAACTGGGGACGCGGCCTGGCCCTTTTCCTCGGCGATCCCGCGGCAGGTCATGTACGCGGGGACAGAGCGGGAGCGGGGCCGCTGCCCCCCTGCCCTCCCGGTGCGCGTCTCGGTGCCACCCGCGCCCGTACAGGAGCGGACATTTCCCATCAAGCCCTTGCCACGGGATGTCCGAGGGCATTGCTACCTCCCTGCCATAAAAACCAACCCCTCATCAGCTCCGCTCGGTGCGTGCCATCGAGAGAAGTCGCCGCGGCGCGAACGGGCACCATCTGTCCTGCCATTCCGGGAGACGCAGATATATTTCTTTAGACAGGTCAGCAGTTCTTCCCGGCCAGCCCTGTCAGGCACCTGTCAGGGGAGAAAACCTCTTCATAGCTGCCGCGGTGGGATCCTTATCAGCGGCAGCCCCTTAGCTGACAGGGCCCAGCCTTAAGCTTCCCGCAAATCAATGTCCTCGGGGGACAGCGGGCTGGCGGTAGCGGGGGATGCCGAACGTGCCGGGACCGCTCAGACTTCCGACAAAACACGGGAGAGAGGGAGGGAGGGAGGGAGGACGGCGGGGGGAGCCGGCCCCGAGGAGCCCGTAGGCTGCCCGAGCAAGGCCGATGTGGACTCTGGAGCAGGGGTTTCCCCCGGGCCCGAGCCGTCGGGCCAGCCCCTCTGCCCACCCGCGAAGGACCGGGAGGAAGAGGTTCCGCGGCGCCCACGCGTGCTTGGGGCTCCGCTGCGCCGTGCGGGACGGCGGCGTGGGAGCACCGCACCGCGGAACCCCCACAGCCACGAGAGTCCAGGCGCCTTCTCTCGAGCTGGGCCATCGCTGACCCAAAGCGCCAGTCACACACCTCGTCCCTACCAAAAAGTACCGCCTTCTTCCCTCCTTCCCCCCCCGCCCC